>CACRXP010000036.1:1145285-1181362 GCA_902702965.1 Spirometra erinaceieuropaei | reverse complement strand
GCCGAGTGAGGTTTTATTTTAGACCTGACATTTTCAGTAGAGAGTTCCGCATAGCCATCTTCAGAGACAGGGGATTCCTGTGCACAGTCCTGATTATAAGGTACATTGTACCTGATGCTTAGGCCATCACTGCCAACACAAATCATGTTGAAAAAGGGGCCGATGCACTCCCACAATCGGTTTTGAAAACCTACGCATCAGACAAAATGCGCCATATAATGAGGACTGTGCATAGGAATCTCCAGTCTCTGAAGTATGCGAAACACACTACTCAAAACGCCAGACCCAAAATAAACCTCCCTCAGTGACAGTCTCTTCCACTTTTGACGTACCCCCTGGGAATGGCATTTTCATCCCTATTGACTTAGGGAGTCGTCGGACACACGAGTAAATCTGGGACACCAAGGCCATAGAAACCCTGCTGGGGGCTCACGTAATCCGTCCGCCCAAATTCTGCAGAACGTGAATTCCCTGTGGCGAAAAAGGGTGTTTCCAAAATAAACCTCTCTGTGGTAGGATTCCACCAAAGCTGTGTCTTTGTTCTGTGTGCTTTGGCCCACAAATTGGGTGGCATTTGAGCGTTAGACCCAGAACGCAGCCAGCAGTTTTTTTATCGGACAAGTGTCCGGGTGAGGTTTGGCGCGCGCCCGCTAGGGGGTCAGCATGTGTGTGGGCCGCAAGAGGTATGGCCGAATGTCCGGTTAACCCCTACGCTCCGTTCCGTCTCTGTTTGGCTTAATTCAGTCTTGCCTCGGAAGCACAATGGGTGCTGGGGGTAATGAGACCGACCTCGGTTGAGCGATTCTCTACTATTCCCAAATTAGTAGTAGTCATCGTGGATCACGATGGAGGAAGTAATTGTACGTTGCCCGTTCCAGAGTTGCCAGGTGCCTCATACCCGTCTTGTGCATATCAAACTGAAGACTCGGGTGCGCGCAGAGTCAAGATAATTAATGTTAAAATTGTGTTCGGTATGGGCGACCAGAGTGCAGCAAAGATTGAGTGGAGCCTACGAGGGGAAAACAGATTGGTGAAGAAGAAGAGTCGAGCACCGGAACATTGTGTTTATTGCCCAGACTCGTACAGGAGTCCATCGTCAGAGGTAGCAGTAGCGGCAGCGGCAGAATCAGCAGCAGCAGCGGCAGCAGCAGCAGAAAAAGCGACAGTTATAAGACATGCAGGCCAATCATCGACCGACGACGCAAGACTGGAGGTGACTACGCAGGGCTCTGTACGCCGGCACCAGATCGATAAATCGATTGACCGAGTTCTCGTCGGAAAGCTCAGGACAATAAACAGTGTTCCGGTGCTCGACTCTTCTTCACCTACGCATACACCTGGAACTCAGAATTTCGCCTTCATTCATGGAAAACAGACTGTTTGACTGCAAATGACAAACGGCTGATGCTTACGTTTGGTGTGGGTTTGCCTCGTGGCGGTTGGCAGGAGAGAAGGAGCCGTTGTCCCACCGTGAGTTGTTCTGGAATAGGTTCCAACTGAAACTCGCGCTCCAGGTCTAAATGTAGATGAAATGCAGCAGTTAGTATATGAGCGGCCTCACACTGCGTATTTACATGAAATATGGAATATCTAAGAAATGAACAAAAGACCACTGCTGAAAAGTGTGAAATCTGGTAGTAGGCGCTCACCGATCGTTCTTACGGAACTCACTCGTTCCGTTGTGTCTTGCAGGCTCTCTCTCGAACCCAACCAGCAGCCGCACAGCGGCGCATTATATAGGCAGAATGGCATTATCGACTAAGACAAGGGAGACTGGAATGGTCATTTCTGGCTTATTAGCCGTCATCAGCCAGTCATACCCAACCCCGAAGTATGGGACACCCGACGCTCGAACTCGCGACCTGTTAATTAGAAGTCCGCGCCTCCAACCACTGGGTCACGATCCCGTTGCCCTGTCGGTTTTCGACGACGGCTAATAAGCCAGAAATGGCCATTCTAGTCTCCCTTGTCTTTGTCGGTAATGCCATTCTGCCAGTGTGAAATCATTTTCTGCGAAAAACCGCTGCAGTTAGAAGAAAGTGAGTTGCCGAATAAGCCTGTCTTAGTCGCGAAACTTGGAGGACAGGGGGCAAACACACCTCTATCGCAGGTCGGTTATTTTGTTATTGTGCCAGAGACCGGTCACTGACGTTGTGTTTTATGGAAAAGATGCGCTTTATCAGTACTCCCGTACAGCCTGCGTCCTGGGTAAACCCAGAATTGATTTGGTGAGCGTGTATTTAGTCAAGGCCACGTGGAAGGCCATTTGCCATATAAGGGGCATTTCGTATTTGTTTTCCCGCAGAGAAGTCCCCTAATAATCAGTAATATGATTTTGCGAAAGTTTGGAACTCGCTCTCCATTATGGTAGACACTAATGCAGTTCATTTAAAATTTACGCGGTACATCTTCATGCAGTGTTATACCATCCTTGGACATATCCGGATCGTCCCTTTCACTTCATGACGGTAAGCAGGGAATTCAGAAGGATGTTTGAGCCTTCAGATGTGAATTTTAGGAAAAATACCGTAAATATCATGACAAACTAGAATCGCGACTCAATTTTGGATGCAAGGGAGGAGATGAAGGATGTGGAGGATAAAGCCAAAATCACATAGATTAAAGCAAAAAAGCTGAACGCGCGATCACTGGAGCAATAAGCGCATTAATTTGAGTTTCCGGGCTCGTATAGGAACCCATGATCGCACATGCATCTTCTTTGCAACGAGAACCTGGGGTTCGTATATGCATGTCCATCCAAAAATTAATGCATTCATTTATTGGACTGATAGTAGACGAAAATTTCATGGACAGAATTCCGCGTAAAACGGCTGAGTATGGCACAGGGAATCTTAATCAGGCATGCATTTTCAGTTATAAGAAGTTAGCAAAATGTCGCCATGGTACCCAATATGCACTCGAAATATCGAGACATAGGCCGTTATAGAGATATCCCTTTTCGTCACCAGAGAACCTAGACAAAACGTTTATTGATTGTTTCACAGGGCAGTTTTTTTTAACCTAGACCTCTCTTCCTTCTCAATCTTCACCTTATGCAGCCCTGAGGTTATGACAAAACGAGTCTACATCTCCGATTTTGAATCACACACATCTCCAGAGAAAGAAGCATCGGTGCCAGTGCGTGGACGGCAGCGTTCAAAAGCATAACCATAATAGGCGGAAGCGTACGGATAGGGCCCGCGATGAAATATGACCCAGCAATGACAACAAGCTGCCAAGAAAGTGAAGCAGGCTGTGTGAATGAAAACCTGTTTGGTTGTCAGGTTGCTTTAATGCGGCCGTTATGGTGGCTCTTTCCTCTGAGATCTCTCACTAACGTCTGATATGTGTCCTTGTAGGGACAAGTGCGTGTACAGAATGCGTAAATGTGTCATGTCATTAGAACAGGATGGGCTTTAGAAAATGCAGTAAAGTAGGAACGCGCAGGCCGGCTTCACTATAAACACATTCACGCGTAAGTTCACATTGCAGTTTGTTTGGAACAGTAGTGGTCATCACTGCTTACGAGGGACGAACTAAAAATTGCCCTATTTGGATTTTAAGTCCAAAACGTTTTAGCGTTTTCTTCGACATGTACGAAAAGGAGAACTAGCTGGACAGAGTTCGCGATTTGCAACCTATACACAAAATCTTCTCTGTAAATACTGAAAACTAGCTTCTGGAAAACAGGTGTCCCTTGTGAGAAAAGTGATTTAAAATTCGCCGCCTTTGTTCCCCTCGAAAACAAAGTGCAAGTTAAGTGCTATTTTATGACTGCGTCATCTCAGAAGGTTAGCTCGACAGGTCTGCAAACCGGTATTAACAGGTCATGAAAATGGTTAATTACTTTAATTTCGAAGAATTATGCAAAAGTTTTCGAGTAAAAATTAAATTTCTGATGCATTAGCACGGTGTCAAGAGCTAACAGCGATCGCCAACATTTCTAGTGCATGCGTGGGTTAAAAGATTATTTTTTACTATTTAGTTTCGAGCTGGCCGCGTAGGCTGACATCCGCAATATCCTTTTAAGGGAATTCCAAAATAAACGCGTTCAGCCTTTTCAGTCTTACAAGACACTGTTTGTGCTTTCTCTTCATTGCCTACCTGGTTTTTAACCATGCGAGTAGAAGTATATTTGCGGTTTTTTAGAATTAGAGTCAAATTCCAAGACAGAAGTAGTTTAGTTCATTTGTGCCGATGACTTCGGGGAACATTCATTCCTTTCACGCCTCCTAGGGGGGTGTCCCCAATCTATTCTCGAGATATCCTCAAACATTGAACGAATAATGTCAGTAGTATTATCATTAATGTTTACCGATACCACAAATCAATTCTAGACAAAGAAGATTTGTGATCTCGCTTTGCATCGCGGGAACTGCTTTCCTATCTACATTGTGCCAACTTTCCACAAATTACCAGTAAATCCTTCCCCCTGCAGTTGTAATGTCTTGCAAAAAAAGTCGTCCCAACTTAGCCCGCCAGAATGAGTCCAACGACCATGAAACATGTGTATAATGCTGACTACCCGCCGGCAGTATGTGAATATTACGCGCTTATCTGGCAGGCGATGGATTTCGGTGCTAATATTCATATCCAGTTTCGAACTGAGCCTATAAGCTTAATTCTGAACGATTTACTCCAAGTCAGAGCAGTAATTTCTGGGGAGAGTAAAAATCCGATATGTCAAAACTAGAGTATCTACCAGAAAACACAGGGGGGAGCGCTCGGGACACCCGTGCTGAGCCGAACCGTTCTCAGGCGTGTCATTCAGCGGCCGACTCTCGGTCGAACAGGGGTCTGGGCTCTTAGATAGTACCTGCGCTGTCAGTATGGTGAGGCGTAGAATAGTGATATTTTTCGCACTTTTCGCCGTCTTCAGAAAGACTAGCTTGAAATAGGCCAGCAGGGCACGGATGACGTACGCTAACCGAACCACCCGTTTTTCAATCCTTTGGGAATAGCCAGTGGTAATTTATAGCATTCAGGTCGACGGGCAGACCACGAACTCAAATCCGTGCGCCTACGTAGCGCTTCCAAGGACACATTATAAATTGGAGATTTCCCGGGCAGTTAGCTCGTAAGACTATTCTTCCCTCGTGAATGAGGAAATAAATAAACTAGATGAGCTCTCTTAAAGGGGGTAGCTCGGGCTAAACCGGAATCGCTATGGGTGCAGATTGCAAACACAGTTTCCGCGACAGAAAAGACACTTACAGTTTGTTTAAACGTAAAGCCCGCCGCAAATTAACGTACGATAAGACCGCCCGCAAGTTTCACCTCCCCGTATGCTTTCCAGTGTCCCTCTTCCCTCTGTAAAGTTTCACTGTTCTTTCTGGACACATAGGCCAACGGGAACAGGGTGGGTGGGTTTTCTACACGCTGCGATACACACGAAGGCCAGAAAAAGGTGTCTGTGCACACAAGCGCACGGTGACCGGGTTTCCACTCATCATCGTCCTTTCACGGGGCCACCCTGCACTGTCCTTCCCCGCATGTCCTCTCAGGGTAACGCAGAGCGGCGACGAGATCTGAGGCCAAGGGACTGAAGAGGCGGTCACGGTGCGGCAACTTTTTTTTTAATTCGATTACATGCGCCGGCACCAACACAAGAATTGCTTAGACTATCGCAGTCGCCGGCGTCGGGAAGAGTGGACCGTCAATGAGTCAGACTACCAAAAGATTTATTCGCCCACGAAGACGGTCGGACACAGGCGGTTCATTATACAGAACGACCTGTGAGCACCGAGTTGGAAGGTGAGAAGACACCCTCTCGCCCTGCACCCACCACCGCGATTCTGGACTCACAAAGGTAAGAGATGCCGTCTGGACAGCCGGCCTGGAGGAAGCGATGACGATGCCATCATTATTCACAGGCAAGCAAAATCGCGTTAGGTGTTGTCCGTCAAGGGTGCTATTTACTCTATCTAGGGCGCTCTTGGGGTGCGAGTGCGTTTCAAACATGAATTGGACCTATACACTCATGCTGCAGTAGTTGGCATGGGGACACTAACAGAAAAACTACAGTCATTTGCGCTCGAGATTTTTGATGTCAGGAAGCTAGTTGTGCGCCCGAGTTAGTATCACGTTAGGGTGAAACACCAATTCAGTTGTTTGTCTTTCTTACAAGCGAACGCTTCGCTTATCTTTTTGACCCAATTAGGAAGAATTCGGCGACCTTGGTGAGATTCGAACCCACAACAGCAAGGGCAAGGCTTGAGTACAGCCAACGTTCTAACCATCTGAGATGCGAGGCGCTGTCCAGAGCCGTGAGTTTAATCACATGTTGGGCCAAGTTACCTGCCCAGCCTACTGCACAGTAAGGAGCCCACCAAATCCGATACAGTAAGCTGGCTGTTCCAACAGGATTTCCTAGAATACCCCAGATGACTACCCGGCTATTTTGCCTAATTTATTTTGATCTAACTGTGAAAAATTGAGCGACATCCGTGGGATTCGAACCCACAACATCGACGGCCAGGCCTGAGCACACTCAACGTCCCAACCACCTGAGTTACGAGATCACTAAAAACCAGGTCTGCCCCTCCGCTCCTGTGGCGAGTGACTGGGTTTGATGGGGGCCTTATCGATTCACTTGGCAATGATATGACACTTCAGTTGACTAGGCTTGACGTCCTGATTAATGGACAAGCATTTGACGACTGGACTGACTCGCAGGCATGTGAGCGCGAGCGCCCACGAGAACCTGATGCATGCACTCAGCTCACGGGTCAGAGACACGGTGCGGGGGGGGAGGGGACGGCAAGGACAGTTTCCACGCTGTTGTCATGTGAAGGAGCTGAGAGGATAGGTCTACCAGTCCAACGGGCGTGGAAACACCAGCATGCAAGATTTATGTGATGGCTCGTCAAATAAACTGGATAGATGGTAGGAGTAGCGGCGATGGAACACAGAAAAGTGGCAGCATCTCGAAGATGACCAAGCACAAGTTAGAACCACGGATTGCTCTCTGTAGAGACGGGAAGACCCGTGATTGCGTCATGCCAACCGAGTCATGTCAGACAACTGTGCGTGCCTTAGACAAGACGTACTCCATGTAAGTCACTATCCGAGCTAATCCCAGCGTTGACAGCGCAGGTAGGCTCTAAATTCGCTTTTTACGCAGACTGAACCTTCAGGGGTGGTCTAGTAAGGGTGTACATGTCTGGACGAGTTGGACAGAAGAGGGTGCATGACTGGTGTAAACCTACCAGTATTCATCAACTGGCATCACATGTCAGAAAGACCAAAATACTTAATTATAAAAGGAAAGGCAAGAGTGTATAGCAGTAGTGAACAGTAATCCCCAGTTAGCAGTTCATTCCTCACTTCTCTCATTACACTAGACATAAGAATTTCATGGACAATTGCCTCTAACTTGCCAACTCAAAGATCAAAGTTAGGGACCTTGGAACCTCCCGTATGACACGATCAACAATATACGGACTCGTAGCTCAGTGGTTAGAGTCGTAGACTTCTAAAAAAGAGGTCGCAAGTTCGAGCCTCGGGTGTGGCACACTTCGGGGTTGGGTATGACTGGCTGACGACGGTTAATAAGCCAGAAATGGCCATTCCAGTCTCCCTTGTCTTTGTCGGTAATATCATTCTGAATATACCGACGACTAATTGTAATCATTTGAAGCGATAATCAAGAGGTTTTTTGTTTCGTACAAGGTGTGTACCGTGAGTCGTTGCAGCGTTACGACCGAAGAAAAAACGAGCCTATTACCTGGAGACTTTCGTCGTAAAGAAATCCCAGATAGCGTCTCCCTCTTTGGTACGAATGTGTGTATTTCTAACAGTCTCGTAACATGAAGGTGAGGCTGCTGTGTGATACTGGTGTGCAAACAAGAAAGAGACATTTTGACCATCCGCTGAGACGACAGCAAGTCTTACAGGTGTTTCATATCTTTCCACTTTTAATAAACAAAAAGGATACTAAAAGGTGAATCAGGAAAAAAACTACACGGAATTACTCGGTCTGATTATTTAGATTTTATCCGACATGAAATGATCCACTGCTTTTGAGATCGTCCCAGGGACCGTGCCGAAACCTCTAAGCCTGAACTGATGCAGATGAATCCTGTAATCGCAGTCCTATCGCGATGAGTGATAGTGGACAGCGCAGGCGGGAGAAGGGCTCAGTGGCGGGGAAGAACGCAGGGAAAATGCGGCGAAAAGGTGACTTAGGATCGACGTTGCTGGCATTCGTGGGGAACAAAAGGGGAGGCAACTAACTGTCAGGCTAGGATCCAAGGCTAGGATGGGTGACCGTTTTTCCCTCACAGTCTCCCCCGTGTCTCGTCTCGCATTCTCTCGCTCCGTTTGTCTAGCATGCACAGGTATGTTTAGGTCGGCAAATGCAATCAGAGGGGGAGAGGGAGGATAAGAAACATCTCGTCGGTACGCATACGCAGCGAATTAAATCCTAATCCGAAAGTGGATACACTTTTAAGTGTCCCCTTCAGAATGCGCAAGCACACGCAGGGGTTAGTGGCTGGCTCCTCGTTTGTTCATCCCCTGTGTCACTTTAAGAAGCGTACGGTGGCGGCATAAATTACCGTATCACCGCTAAGCAGAAAGACTTCATCGGTTTTATGCATCGTAATTGGATGGATAAAGGGGGTTGTCACAATACGAGATATGCAGTTCATTAGTTGGAGCGCTTTTATTGTTAGAGACCGATGCGTATTCCCGGGAGTGCGAACGTGGAAGACATGTTAATTGCGGTGTACAAATGTTGCGTGACCAGCCCTTACCGTTCGTTATTGAATTGGCTCATTAAAGTTTAAGGCAAAACAGCAGAGGTGATATGTCGGGCGGGCGGCTAAAAGTATCTGCTGTGTTGGCACGGGCACATGCATAGCCGACTGGCTTTGCGAAGCAAGTTGATTCCTTCCTCTAGTTGCGGTGGGAACCACGAACAGGTGATCACAAAACGAGCATGTAGACAGCATCAGAGGTCGAACGGACACAAAGGCAGTAGCTGTTTTGAACTTAGTCATCAACCGTCATACCACAGACCCATAACATAAAGTATGCGAGACGCTGACACTGTGTGAATGCCTTCAGCTTCTATGCTATTTAAAGCAGGAAGAGCGTAATAAATGATGCCGTCTTTAATTGCTAACTGGCCCCGTTTGAGGCAGAAGTGCTAGAGTACAAACCCTCGAGTTCACACGTTAGTCCTAGAGGCCTCTGTGATGACCGCGTAGCACAACCTTCCAAAATGATTTTTCTATAGTAGTGTTGCTTAGATAGGCACAGACGTTTTAATCCCAAGCACCAAACAGACTACAGTCTGATTCGAAAGTCGATCAGGTGACTCCATCTTCAAAAAGAGGTGGGTGAAATGAACAAAACGCGGGAAACGGTTTCGTCGCCACTAACGGTCATCAGCATGACTCATAATTGTGCAGAAATGCACATGCATCCGCTTCTCAATCAATCTGAACTCAAATTCTCCTATCCCAATCCAACTTTCCTCCCCTCCATCCAGCTGGGCATTCTGTGGCACTTTGCGGCAAATGCGTTAGACCAATACGGAGCTAGATGAGGGCACGGCGTGCGTTATTTTGATTACGCGCCATAACGATTGCCACGCAGAAGGTTGTTGTACGTCTAGGCGTAGGCCCCCGACGTGCCAGCTGCCTGCGTTCAGTCCCCGCATCAGACGAGTGAGTGGCTCGTACGCGGTGCTTGGGAGAGGCAAAAGAGAGTGAGGTCGGCTCTAGCGACTGCGTCCGCACGGCACTCAGCGCATTTCCTACCCTATAAAAAAATCTGAAGCGCTTGAATCTATCACGGTGCACCAAAAGCCGTGGTTTGGAAGGCTACCAACAGACGGGATATCTCAGCCCTTCTCTCAGGATGGGGCGTCAGGCTACAACGACTCCTTCTTAATGTGGTCTTTAGGACACTCCCACTAAGTTGTGATCCGAGCCTTCCCTTTGTTGTTTGTGTGAAGTTCTGATCTATCGTGCGCGGGCCAGGCCTGTGTAGCACACGCAGACGGCTGCTTATCTTTGTCAGCCAGTGCATCCGATCCCGCCTCTCGTCTTTTTGACTCTGCCTTGATGCCAGACTCAGGTGGGCGAGTGATGAGAGAGTGCTGTAGACTCGTCGCAAGTCCGCTGTCACGCGTAAGTCGCCGTCTCTACGCCCACCCCACTGTGGGACCCTCTCCAATCATCTTCGTTCGCGATAGTCGACCTGTCACTTTGAGAGTCCTTGAATGAGCTTACAGCAGCCTGTTATCCTGCCAGCCCTCAGACCTAGTCGAAACTGTTGAGGTATATTGACAGAAATAAACAACTTATGCCAAGTATAAGCTGGTAGCATGTCCTGCTGTCATGATCTTCGGTTGGTGTTTTCGGTAATTCAGCCTTTTCTGAGCATTCCTATGTCTGCCACTGCAGGGTAAGCTGGTGTAGTAAGCCATATTCACCCATCCTCCTCCTCCTTCCCCTCCCTGATCCGACAATGCTATAAACATGTAGATACTCCTTGCATAATAAAAGACCTAAAGAAAGAGGTCGGCCGCATCATACGACCTGTAGCGACAATTTCTCGTAATTTCGTGTCCGCTGCTGTGTATTGCACCGCAGACCCACTGAGTTGGACAAGGATATCCGGCAAACATAAAGCGTCAGCGGCCTTTTCTACATTGATAGCTATCAGTCAACTAACTCCGTACTCTGCAGGTTTCCTTGATAATAAATTGCTTTCAGGCAAGTTTCCAGTCGGCAAGTAGTGAATGAAATCATGCTTGCCTTGAGCAGACAGGAGGAGACCGTGTCATTATCAGGTCAGCAGGGCAGTGGACAAACACTGGGAGCGATGAGTCATATTTGTTTGTCTAAACCCACCCAGCAAGATATGGACTTAAACCTACAGACTATGTCATCAAAATTTGCACGTCTACCTTCCAAGAAAGCCAAAATGTGCTCGCTCATTCAAAAAAGTTACTGAGATTAAGAGCATTCTCAGCAAGGAATTTTTGCTAACTTACATGCTTCCTTTATTGTGGCATTCTCACTGAAGACCTTTTTCACCCGCTTCAGGGCCGGTATCTGATTCCACACCTCACAGGTGCATTCATAGGCTCCGAACCACTCCTCGACATCCTTGGCTCGTACTTTCAGTTGGATATGCCAACGGGATCCCCCTGGCGTCGGTCGATTAGCAGAGTCCAGTTGTATGACACGCAGGCGGTCGCTGGTTCCAGGGGCCATGAAGGGGAACTTTTTGTCCGCACAGAGGACAACCACGTGAGAGACCGGCTCGGCAACGCATTCGAACACGGCCGGCCGACCCTCCCATGCATAATAAACCTTCTTTGGCTGACTTATAATCACAGGCACTCCCTCAAGATTCACCTCGTGGGGCTGGACGAGGTCCTTATGTCGCTCTTCCGCGCTTTGTGTGGCTGAGGTACCGAGAAGAACGAAAAAAAGGCAAGAAAGCACTGATCGAGGACAGTTTGATAGACAGTGCATGGGTAGTGACTAGAGAAGCTGGTGGAGCCGCATGAAGGAGAGGCAGTTTTCGCAAATAAAACAGCCTTTGGGGGTCAGCGTGGCTGAGCCATCGTGAACGTTAGCCTTATCCAATGAGATTTCAACCACAGTCCAACCAATTAGAGTTCAGGGGGGCAGAGTCGGCGCAACCGAGCGACAGCTATCGCCTCCAGCGTCAGCCCACCGTCCCCCAACCGCATTATCACGTTGCCTTTTATTTGAAGCGCGGGCTTTGTTTTGCACTGTGTGAACCAGTAGTGTGACATTCAATCGAAAGTGCCAGATGGAAAGGGTGGGGTGCACAGAATGGGGACCTTACTGTACTTCCGCTGGTTATTTAGGCATTACCATGTTTAATAATTATTAAAAGTTTGAAGAAATTAAAATGTCGTAGTCTTTATTGGAAAGCACCATGTTTGAGGCAGTATTCCAATTTTTCCCGTTCAAATCTAGCTTCTGAAATACCTCAGGTCCGGTCAAAAAGGGTTAGTCTAGACGGAAATTAGCATTAGCGGAAAGTCCCAGTCACTCATTAAGGCCCCGAAAGGTAGACGGCCCCTCGTCACAGCATGTCAGTACATCAGTTACTTTATCAAAATATTGCAGACGAAGAGGGAGGGAGAGATGTAGGGGAGGAGGAGGTCGTCCAATTTCGTCTCACTACCGAGTTTGGTAACGAAATTGCAGCAGCAGTCACACTTCTCCGAAAATTACATTAAAGCACTATATAATGCCCAAAGAGTGGTTTGTTTGTCGAATGTCCTGCCTTGTGCTCATCCAGGTGCAAAAGCGTGTCACAACTGGTCATGTTCCCTGTCATTCCTCAGGTTTTTTGAAGATCTCGTCTGTATTCAGAGCCCTCATAACCAATATATCAGGTAAGTCTGTTTATAAGACCTGTATTCGATGTCAGATAGACAGAATCTTTCCAAACTACCTCTTGGCATCCCTCACCGTCTGGCAGCATTATCATGGTATAACTTTTGACAGACTAAATCCTCATAATGGCCGTCCCTGGTGAGCTTCCAAAGTTTGAATTAATGTTTTGGTTGACAGGGTGTTTAGTCCCAAAAATATCTTAATAAAGCTGTGAACTGCATACTCCTGCCAGGAAAGGACGAAGACGTAAATTCTTCTTCATAGCCTGTGTATGTATGCACTCATGATTAGAACTAACAACTTCCTCAGTTTTATACTTTTAGGTACCATATTTTATCGTCTATGATCTCCTATTCTCCTCTTTGGGAGGCATGTACTAAGGCTTTGGCTAGGATTTCCGGATGGATAGTACCTCAAGCAAGCACGAACATATTGGGACTATTGTGTCATAGGCTTCCAATGGTTATTCTTGACGAGGAAGCTTCGATGGGTCTGTGCACTTCGGACGGGAGTAATATGATAAGATTGGAGGACCAATAGAGAATTCAATCAAGGATAGTTCATTAGCTGCGAGTCTCTTATAAGAAGGCATATTAGAGGAACCGTTCTGCTGGATGGGGTCTGCTCACAACTCTGTTTCTCCCACTGACGGCGAACGTCCTATCTGCTGTAGGAACAACTTGTTGAATTCAAATGAACATGTTTGTTAGGAGAATTTGTACAGTATTCGACCATTACTTCCTCTCGCCTCTTTATGGAATGAGGATTTTTTGAATCCAGATTTTTCATCCCACCCTTGGGTGAGATAGAGATGCATTTTACTACTGTTTTTAACGTCCAACTTGGGATCCCTTTTGCTGGTGCTGACAAAGCCTTCTAATTAACGCTCGGTGGATTTTGAAGGTCATTCGCTCCCTTCATATAATGCTGAAGAAGACATTCTGAGGCCACAATACACATTTGATGGTTCATTTTACTGCATCTTGGGGCTTCGCCGCCATGTTTTGTATGGAGAAGCAAGAAGTTGCGTGGAAAACAGTATTTATTAAACAGTCCACAAATTGCTTGGGATTATGCCCATTCACTCCCAACCATCTAACGAGTAATCCTTGCGGATTTACTGGACTTAAATCATAGATTTTCACCGCCTTCCAATTTCTTTCGCATTTAAAGTTACCAATGAAAGTGGGATTATTGCATTTTTTGTATATTCATTGTTTGAACCTATCAAGTACCGTGTTTGAATCATGTTTAATTCCTTTATTTCAAAAGGCTCGTTATAATCCACACGGGAGTTGTGTCTACTGAGTGTAGGACGGCAGATAGGTCCCTCGTCACGACATAAAACATTTGTTTAGGGCATGCACAGGTGTTAGTATGACGAATAACTACCAGTAATCGAGAAATTCTGCCAACAGGGACAAGGAAGACAGAAATCACCGCCACTGGCTTATTTGCCAGTGTCAAACCTTAGGTTCCCCCAGGTTGGGGTAGGATTGGATGATGACGGCAAAAAGCCAAGTCAGGAGGGGGTGCGATCGCTAGGACAAGAATTCTATTCACCAGATATTCCTGATTTTCAATCGGACGCGCCATCAGAGGCAGTCGCAGAGAAGGGTGCTGGACGCAGGAGGGATGCGGTATTCATAGGATTCAATTACTATGCCATCATACGCCTGTCATAATTAGTAGCTCCTGCACTTATTGCCAATTGCGGTGCTTTATGTGATGATCGTTTGCTCACCCTAATCCACGATTGCATTACCGATGCTGATTATTGACGTCATTATAAATAAATAAATAATTTTTTATTAAAGACCCGTCGGTAATCTGGCTCGCCAACGCTGTGACTGGAAGCTATGGTCATCCGTGCCCCCCCCCCGCTTGGCAAGTTACGTCCAAGCAAAGTCGCAGCACTGAATATAGTTGGGGAATCCAGTGAGTTTGTTGATGGACTGAGGGCTTGAGTACCATTACTCAGGCAGTTAGCAGCTCATGCGACTATCACTCCTTGTGAGGGTTTCGGACTCTTCATATTTTAACGTGTGGCTAGGTCCCGTTGAATGAGCCGCGATCTGTGAGTTAGCGTCATACCCCTTCACTGTTGCTGCGTGTTCGATCATCCGCATTCTGGGTAAATTCCAGGTTCCCATGACGCAGTAGGTTTCTCTACCACTACGCCAAATCCGGTAAGCGAATTAAGACCTTTCCTGTTGTGATAGTTCATTATTTGGCATCTGATAGTTGTCTTTGATCTGCAGGCGATCCCAAATCCAGGCGGCGTGAGAAGATGACTGATGGTTTCCGAGATGTTCTTGACGCAAGGGATTTATCTCCAAAGTTTTGGGCTAATGGGATTTGGCCCTTCGTCTCGTTTGCGCATGCAGCGGTTGGTAAGGTTGCACCGGTAGCACCGTTGAATATATTGTAATCCGGCAGCCCTGACTTCTGGTTCCCAATAACGCGTCCCAACACGCCCATATTGCGTTCTTGCGGAACTAAATGTGTGGCACTTGCTGCCAAATCTCTATACTGGCGTCCTATTTACCACTTTCCTGAACACAATGGTTTTTCGGCCACTACAGCCTTCATGACAGACGAGGACATCAATGAAGGCCAGAATGCTATTTCCTTGTCCAAGGATAAGGTAAGGCTGGCTGCTGACAGCGAGCAGGCCATGAATTGTTATTCCAGTCTATTTTGTTTTTTTAATGACCTAGTCAGTAATGTTTTGCAGTTGTCGGCGATTACCTATACTTCTGCTTAACGTGGACATGCCTTCAAAGTATTCCGGAAGTACAAAAGCTACTATGCATTATTTCCCGCAAAATGAATGAAATAACCGACTCCTTGTTCACCCCTCTTAGAATAGTAGCTGAGTACTCCTTCGACGTGGCGAAATATCGTCCGAACAAACGACCAGTGCCAGTGCGAATGCGGAATTTGGACACCCAACTTGTTTTCTGACAAATTGGCTACTATTCTGAAAATCGTAAGACATAAAACATGCATTATTTCTTAATACTTTGCGTGTAGTGCAGCTCTGAGGACAAAAGTCTGCCTGAACTTTTGGCGATCACCACACGCAAACATCGCGTTTTACAGACATCAAGCACAAATCAAGCCAAAGCCTTGGCTGGCATCCTATTAACGGATTAAAAAACCAGAGGGGAAACAGTCGTTACGCGCTACAACTTCCTCTGTAAAGTTCTGACGGAAAGCTCCACGATGGGGAAAATTCTCCTCTGACAAACGCGAACTACCTACAAGATGCCCTTCAACATTTCAAGTTCACAGAACACTGGAAAGTACGCTATGGGAAAAAAAGGCAAAACTCCTATAATCCTATTGCCCGAATTACTTTTGCGGTTTTGTGTCTCAGGCCTGCATGAATTGGGACACTCGGCAGAAACCTTTCGTATGGCGTTGTTCCAATTGCCTTGCATCGTATTAAAACCCCATAAGGGACAGCCTGCTCGAATAGGCGCCGGCGGCCGGTGGCTCGGAGTGTTCACATATGCCACCCCCAACCATGTATACCAAAAATGGCAACTTGGCGCTATTCCGCAGGACGTGGATTGGTACATATATAACCAAAAGCAGGTGCAACAGAACCCACTGGAAGTCTGCGCGCAACGTAGAGTGTATCAGTTTGAAGACAGTTGGCGCACGTGCATGCGTGCGGGGGACAGCGTTGGTCTAAGGGAGGAGGGGACCAGATGTTCGAGCCCACGGCATCAAGGTCGTCGCGCTAGGTTTGTGGTTTGGCGTGTGCTCGCATTCCAATACCAAAACAGACTGGTTAGGGATCCTGAAGAGTCAGTTGACCACACAGCCGAAGAGTACGTCTGCAGTCTGTTAGGGCGGCAGAACCACTTTCTTGACTCTCGGTGGTGAGAGTAGTCCCGATCTCGTTATGACGTACGTGCATGCGGATTCCACTTTCAGAATGTCAAAGACTAGTCTAATGCAAAGATTGCGTTCGTTTCTCCAAGCTTTAAAGTTGATCCCACAGCCCACGGTTCTACGTCAAGTTCTTCTCCTAGAAAGGGGTAATTGCCAAACGGAGTCGGTTAGAAGATAGGTGAGTTGCGCTCTCAGATGGATACACCGAAGTACGTCTGAACGGCATAAATCACCTGACCAAGAAGCCGTAATCACCTAAAAGCTATGAAACCGACAAGATGGTCATGCATGAACGGTAGAAATCGTTCTCTCTCTCTCTCTCTCTCTCTCTCTCTCTCTCCTGTGAATGAAACTTGCTTAGCGCTAACAATTAGGGCGGCATTTACTGGCACCACTACAGGCTTATATCCTGGAAGGAACAAAGTGAAAAAATCCCGATGTAAACTTTCCGACCACGTCAACTCTGCGGTTAGCAGGTCTTGGGGGAATATGGAGGACAGGATTTGGGTCAAGTAGAGAATTTAGTTGCTTTTTCACGTGTTTACGACTCGCGGGTGAGACGGGAAGTATGCTTTCCACAAACCTAATCCCAGTCTGACTTCCATGGCTGTTTGAATTAATGAGTGTCCATTTCAATAGCCAAGGACTAGTAGCACCTGTTCAAGGATGACAATTATAGAGTTTGGTTCACTCTGTATTACTAATGTACTACAGACTGACACTTTGAGATCTGTTTTAAAGTGTCGTCTACGCCAAGGACGACTAGGAATTCCATTCAGAAAGAGGTCTATTTTAGGTGAAGGATACCCGAGCCAGTAATGTGACCAAGCCCGCGTAATTGTTCCTCTTAATCAACCTATCTTCGTAGATCAACCTCTACTCATATTCTTTCAAAAGTTCCCAACTTTCACACTTTTGGTTTCTGCAACATCCCTTCTTACAGTTAACAAATAACATTAATATTCACTCCCAACGAGCGAGTCTTGCCGAGTCCACAGACGGGGTTTTTTGCGAGGCGAAGGATGGCACTTCGACCATCTTGAGCAGCGACGTCGACTGCGTGCCCTACGGTCTGGCGGATGCGGGGACGGTGACTGGACCGTAGATCAGTTTGTGGTGATAGTGGACCTGCACTGCATCTAACTCACTCCATCCCCTCTCATCCACCTGGACCTATGCCAAGTCAGAGATGAAAAGACCAGAAGTGGAATCGGGCAGTGACTGGCAGGCTAAACATCCGGTCTGCGCATCTAAAACGCATGGTCCGCGCACAATGGACCAGGATTTAAAACAAACAATTGGGGTTTTTTAAATCTAAACTGATTGGGAGTGCCACAGAGGCCATAGTCAGAAGACACTACCATAGCCTGGTTCTCCGTCCTCCGATAACTGAGTTATCGCATCCGTTGCCCGCTAATGTGATATGGGGCCCTCATTAAAGGACAAAAAGAAGCCCCAACCCCCTCCCCCCGTCTGGACCAAACCCAATGACTAAAGAAGTATTTAAAACAGTGGCAGCATCTTCATGTTCCAGCATTAGGCTATAGCTTGTTAAATTCTCACCAATTTGTTTCATGTGACACCCCCTCAAGCCAACCCTGCCATACTACACTTTGTAATTTTGCCTAGTGGAAGAAGCATGTTTGCATAAACTGACATATACTAAAACCTACACTATACTTTTCATGGTCCTCATGACTGATTTTGAGCTCAACCAATGGGCGCGCAATAAAATATATTTTACTAATTTGGTATATCTCTCCTCACAAATCGCTTCGAAGGCGAATGCTGCGGCTAGGCGCGCAGGATATAATTATTGTAAGATCCGCATAAAGCTTTTGGTTAACTCGGCAACATGAGAAACTAACTATAGCTAATTGAAAAGTAGGAGAGTTATTTCAAAACAAGTCGAGGCTGGTGAGCTTGTGGTTGGATGCGCTTTTTTAATTCCGGTGTATTTATGACGTTGTCATAATCATAGGCCAGTGTGCCAAAAGACAACTTCCGAACACAAATAGCTCGAGAGAACTAATTGTGTTTGTCCCCTATGGAATTCTCAATTCTGATGGATGGCCTGTTTGACATCTGTTTCCTCATTTTGCACACCGAAAAGGTCACTGATATCCCTCGAAGTTCTAGTTGTTACTGATTAGTTAGTATTAAATTAGTAGGATCAAACAATCTGCCCCTCAGTTAATAATGCTTTAGTATAAATTTTCGCTGGCTCCTGAGGGGAAACGTCGACGGCGAATTTTTTCGTATTCGCCATAACTGTAATTTTAGTGAGTGGCCTAAATGGATGCTTTTCGAAAAATCTCAAGATTAAAGGGAAGAAGCAAATATTCGCGTACAGCTAGAGGCACCGCTATAATTTCTGTTGGATCAAGCCCGACGCACAAGGCCCCACTGTGTGAAGCGTTTGTCCTTATTTTGGTCGTACCGACCACATTCCTATCACTAACGAGGAAGTTGTGACAATTATTTTTAGAGTTAGAAATGTATGCAGTTTTTACGCTCAGTAAAAATGGTCAGAAATGGAAACTGTGTCATATCAGTGAGTAAGATTAAATGTGTAAGTCGCTCGTCCGTCATGAAGCAACCGAAAGCCTGCACGAGTGGAATATAACAGGCTCTCATTAACCACATTAGTTATACATATTCTACTGAACAATTGACAGTAGCAAAATAAGTCATCAAAAGTAAATTTGCGACCGGCAACAGCAATGTTTAGTCCGGCTCAAGGGATTTCGAACAACTACTGCTGGTTTATTTACCATCACTAGCTAATGTCAGTCCAACTCCGGGTTGCAACTGCGAACTCAAAGCCCGAGTCGAATGACCATTGGACAATGTTCTCATCATCACCTATCTAAACGTACGGTTTCATAATTTCCAATCAGGACTTACCCGACAAAGAACCCGATGCGCCTGCTCGATACCCTTTAAAGAACACAGGGCATACTGAGGAACTTATAAATTGCATATTTCTCCACAGTACTCCCAATGAAAACACTAACCACAGGTCCTTAGATGGGTCTCGACGATCTCTTCTGAGTGAGTGCTGCAACAGTGATCTCATTAGTGAATTTTCCAGCGTTCTCTATATGGATTCCGATGGCGTTGCAGAAATCGAGCCCAGTGTTATAGTTCTGCCCGTAAGCACCTGATGAAGTTAAAATTCCACCTCGGTCTACTGAATTTACTGCTTGGTTGGTAGTGTTCGGCTAGGATGGTTACACGAACTCTTATCCGGGTATGCGTGTCCATACGGGTGTGACAAACTCTAAGTGTGCAAACGTATTAAAATTACAAAATTAACCCTTGATTATTGCTACATGCCACGTATTGTTCTGACTTTATTGGCTAAAACAGTAACGGATATGCCGATCAACTAAGTTTACTTGCGTTTTTACATCTGGAATAATTAATCAATGATTACCAATGATAAGTATGAGTTTTTGATGCTGTGAGACCTACCACAGTGTGCTAATAAGCAAGGGGCAGAATGGGTTCATCGTCATAAGAGCAGTCCGGATGCTTTTGTTTGCGAATCCGTTTCGAGGGGGTTCAATTTTCGACAAATTTAAAATCACCAAGAGCACACACATTTCTAAAATGAGACGCAGTCTGGAGAAGGGAAAGAAGTGGGCACACGAACACTGCTTCCGTATCCTGGTTACCGCAAGTACACTGGGCTTATAGGCCCGATCTAAAGTATCACGGCATCTAACTAAATTCCCACAAGTGATCCGTTTTTTCCCCAATGTATTCCCCAAGCCTGGTGCATACAGTTGACTAAGTGGGTCACTGCATGGGCACATGCTCACGCCGTCAGAATTCTTCGGAGTTTTCTTTTCAGTTACATAACGTGGTAGGCTATTCTTGCTGACAAATTTACTGAAGGCTTTCAACATAGACTACCGGCTTATTTTTCAGCGTTCACAGACTGTAGTCTCCAATATGACCCGCCTGAACTGCATGGCTTCCCAGGCACCTGTTAAGCAAACAAGCCCAAACTCAACTGTGGTAGGGGTTTATAAGGTTGATTGTTTTTGTGTGGCCTGCCAGTCACGCGAAAGTTTAAAGGTTACGCCCTCGTCCTCCTCCCCGCTTGTCGTAGTCCCGACCTCCAGCAGGTCTGTGAGCTTTCCGTCATCACAGGGGCGATGCTATCACCCCCTAAACTAACAATGAACCTCCTCCCCTTGCGACCCCGGGCCTCCTAACCCATGCATCGGTCAGGTTTATCTGGGTGAACAGTTATTCATTCTTTTGAGCAGACAGAGGGTTGGGGTGGGGGGGGGAGGGAGTGAGAGACTCTTGTGAGCTCTCAGGGCCTTCTCGTCGCAGGCGTGACACCACCACTTCCTTCTTAGCGCGTGTTGACCTCGGAAGCTACTGGTTTGTGTGAGCGACAGAGCAATGGGGAAAAGGAAGCGGACGAGGTTCCTGATCTGTGTCTGACGAAGAAGCCCTTGTGACTCCTTGAGTCTTCTCCAAGTGATGCTCTGATTAGGGATGGCAGCAAATGTTCACGAACATTGATTCATAGTTAGTAACTGGCGGCGTGCAGTCATGAAATGATGGCCGAAAATCTGAAATGCGCTTTCAATTAAGAAGAATTACGTAAGTGTGGCTGTAGGATTAAGTTTCGGCGACGGAATCCTATAATATTCCAGACACGTCAGGGTGATGAATGAACATCTTTTCGGCCAGCTACAAAAAACGCGCCCGGAAAAAGTGACTACTTATTTAGCATAGGTTTTCTTTGTTGATTTCTGATGCCCTTTCAAATTCAAAACATTTTGCAGAAAACATACACAAAAATATTCTTCCATATACTCCTTTGGTAGCAAATTACGTCTCACTCAGAGTTTATACTCAAAGAAAGGGTATATCTCTGTTCTAAAAAGTTTCTAACGGTGAGATTTCTTATGAGTCCTATACAGGTGTGTATGATTATCCCCAAATGGGAAGACTGCAATTTTTAGACTGCAGATCTTAGGTGCAAATGCAACAACAGATCTCGTTAAATATTATTCGAAAGCTAAAAAAACTTATCTAAAACCAAAATACTCTTTTTTCAAGTATTAAATTCGGAGAAGCCATTATTTGCTACAAAATGAGCACAAGGCGTAATGTTTCTATGAAGGTTTTCTATGAAATATATGTGAATTTACGAGGGCATCAACAAACGACACAGAGGATGCATACTGGTTAAGTAGCCACCTTTTCCGAGTGCGTTTTTTTCAGCTGACCGAGAAGTTCATTCCGAAGCCATCATCCTGACGTGTCTGATGTATCATGGGATCACTTCTGAAGATGATCAATCCAGCAGCCCCACCTAAGTAATTCTTCTTAATCGAGAGCGCATTTTAGAATTTCGGTTAAAACTTCATCAGATCCGTAACCAACTATATTTCCCCAAGTTCGCTTTATAAACCGAGGTTGAATAATTTCTTCGAGACACTAAGACACGGGAAAAACTGGCAGATTAAGGGAGGAAGAAGGATGACGATACTGATGACGATGAGGGGGAAGGAAGAGGAGGGGGAAAAGGAGGAGGAGGATGATGGAAGGGTCGAGATTGTTCCAACGAGCTTGCGCGTCAGCTAAGTAGAAATTTTGTTCTCAACTGAGACTGCGGAATATTTGGATCCTTGTACGGTCAGTAAACTGGTTTCGTTCAGTGGAGTCGAATCGCCAATTCCCAAATTCGTTCCAGATGCTGTGTTGTTGGCTTACTGCCGACGCTCTGACCACTCAGCAGATTACCACTAGTACGTTTTTTCTGGTTTGTAAGACGATCCTAGTGTGGACTGAGCTATCGCTCCTACTTGTTTTTAGGGCGAACGTAGACTCCGTGGATGCGCAATCTCACGATTGGAAGCTGGACGGGGACATTTCCTGAAAAGTCAGTACTACATTGCACTGAAAGAAGCGGATCTAAGTATCTGGACAACTTTGGACTACTGCCGCTCGAACACGGTAAAAGATCGGTCTAAAAGGCAACGAATCGGACGCACTGGGTTAGACGCCTTTTTACTGTCATTTCTCTCTATCTATTCCTGCGAGTTTTTGGTGTCTTCTTTAGACCGCATTTGGAATATACAATGTCAGCATGGATACCCTGTATGAAGAAGGATAGTGACCCCATCGAGTAGCCTCAAAAACGGGCGACAAAACTGGTGGACACTTAGGATTCTGTTATATCCAGACAGACTGATTAGACTCAGAAGAAGAAGCGATCGCTGGAACAAGGGCTTTATTCGCATGACGTTTTGGATTCTCACTTAAACTCATCATCAGAGACAGTGGCAGAAAAGGGTGACTCGTGCACAGGAAGTTGCAGTATTTATAGGATGCAGTCGCTATGGTATCGCATACCTATAGCAATTAACCGCGCTCCCTCAAGTTATTTCCCACCTCCTATAGGCAATTGAGGTGCAATCCGCTTTGAACATGTCGTATTATCTGTGGATATGACTGAAAGTTTCCCTGAATTTGCAAAAACGACTCACTTCTGCGGCCATTCGTACAAAGCCAAGCGTTAATGTTCGCCTCCAGACCAACGAAAACTTTCTTTTCAGCCTGCGAGTACTCCGACAGCGGAAATCACTCCCAAGAGAAATTGTGATTTCGAACTACGGCCGTGTCCTAAAGACATTTGAACTGTTACAAATTTTATAGGCAACGTCTCTCATTGCCGAATTGTCTACTACCAACTATGAACACCATTTCTTGATTTAATTCCTCGTGTATTGCAGCCCCACATGTTTAATTTAAAATGTCTCAGACACATTGGAAACGACCAAAGTTTACACTGCCTGTATATAGTTGCATTTATAATTGTAACGGCACACCAATAGGGCCATAAATGGCTCCATTCTTAACCCTCAAATAGCAACGTCCACACACGTTCGATAGGATTCATGATTTTCTAGTAAATGCGAAAACAAACATTTGACAACTTACAAAGAGACGTATTTTGAAAACTTTTAAGAAACCATCACTGTCGCCGTGGGCACAAGAAGGTACAGAGACGCCCCGTTATCTGATGGCATGCTAGTTCTGTACATTCGCAGGTGATAAGAAGAGAGACCGTCGTTTCCCCATTGTCTTTCTTTCACAACAAACAACGTTATATTTTTGACTCCGCAGAAAATGTCTCATTAAAATAATTTCGTTCGATTGTTTGAAATGTGCAAAGTAAACTTGCATCTTAAAGGTTAAAACCTCTTCGATTTAGAAGGGGCATTTCTGCCTTGGCGACTAAAATGACCCCAGGTTAGCAGGTTTGTAAGAAACATAACCTTAAGTCACTGCGTCCGGTGTTTCCATTACCTGGGTCGGATCAAATGTAAACCTACATCCCAGATCACCTTCCTCTTGACGGTTGCTGACTCGATCAGCTGCAAACAGTGTTGTTCCCATCTTTATTAAAGAAAATGTAGATCCCCCTGATGGTCAGTACTTTCTTTGGAACCGCACCACCATACTAGTACATGAAATAGCCACTTTTTGTAGTCATATACGGACCCACGAATTTCAGCTTTCAAACAGGCTCGGTATATACCGAATGGGCCCATATATGCCACCGCATATCGTCACCGCTAACAACACAAGGACTGTTTTCTTGCACTACGGTCCTAGTAAGGCTACTTTCTGCCTTCAGCAATTATTCAAAAACAATTTGGTATGATCCAAAAGTCGGCCACAACATGGCCTCTTAAGAGAGATCTTGCCCAGATGGTTTGATACTTCCCAGGGGACAGGCGAGTTTATGTTTCAATGATACCGAGCCAGAGGTGTTTATCATCACTTAGCGTTGATCCAGAATACCAATGCCTTGAAGTCCCGGTGTTTTCGGTACGGACACAACCGTTTTTGTCAACTATAGATCAAAATTCATCCTACAAAACTGTGCCCAACGAGACCTCACCGTACACCTTCCTTCTTAGCCTCCTGTGCGTAGAAAAAACAACGTACACTGTCCTCCTAATTTACCCGCACTCAGTGGCCGGGTGGGACTACATTCTACCCATAAAAACAAATTGTCTGTTTAATGCCACAATAACTGTTTTGTTGCAGGAGACATTGTCCTGGATGTAAGTAGTCCGTATATTGAGCCACCTACCTCCATCTGAGTTTGATTCACTTAAGACATTATATAAATTCTTATATCACCGTATGCTGGCCTCCCATCGTGCTGAACTGGCTGCAGGCGGCCCACAGCTGTGTAAGCTTCAAATTTGCTGTTGAAATACCCGGACAGTTGAGGGAGCATCATACGTGGTCCTCATATTGGGAAAGAAGCAAAGGCAGTGTTAAGAAACAACCAAGCTCAAAAAGGGAACAGGGGTTGGGCTATAAACTTCGTACAATGAGAGATATATACTTTTGTAAGATATTTTAGACGACAAAAATATGAATTTTCCCCAACACGCTGCTGACCACCTCAAGACCACTCTCCCCATACCTCTCCACTTCCCACCCTCTTCTAATCAGACGATGTTTCCTGAGAGACCGAGAAGGCATCTCGCCGTAAAGTCATAATCACCCAGCCCGGCAGTGCGTCATCCACCGGTCGCTTTTCGTGGCTAGAATCATGATGGCCAGGACATCAAATTCGTCAGGAATGTGAGGAACATGATTTACAGACCCAGTGGAATTGTCCTCGTTAAGAGGGCAGCCTGCGTCAGGTCAAGCTGGAAAGATGTTAATCTGAGCAGGTCAAGAGCCGCCAGACGTGGCTACCGCCACTCTGGCAACAAAGCCGCTGCTGCGGCTGCCACTGACCCACTCAGAGATTTATCAAAACACGTTTTACGATCGTCGACAGCTAGCGCAATGAATTCCCTAGCGGACAGCCAACACAATGTACGTCCTTATTTTCACCTCAATGAAACAAGCACTTGGGATACAGTCTGTTGCCGCTCTCATGAAACGCCAAACAAAGTTCAGGAATACGCTTTCGGTCAGGAAAGATTGCTTAGGTGGAGCTACAATGTTGATTGTCTCACGGTAGAACCCCGGGATATTTCAGGCACGCCAGTATGCTAGCTTCTGAATTAAATTCTTTTCGGTCGCCTGCAACAACCGCAACCGGTAAACAGTGGTACTTAAATTGCAGGCTTGTTCGATATTGATTTTGACACTCTTATACATAAAAGCGTATCTTGCAGAAAACGTGCTAGAAAATGTTATATCCAGCGCACATTTGGTAGCAGATTATGCTATGCTCACATTATATACTCAAGGGGAGGATATCTTTGGTTTTAAAGTCTCTCAATTATCGCATAATATTGAGCTCGATATGCCGTTGCATTGGCGTTTAGGGTTTTCAGCTTACAAGCTGCATACTTTAAAAGGCATACACTCCTTTATGCCATTAATAAAATATCATATAAGGGCTCATAAAATTTTGCAGTGGATGTGAGCTGTGTGGTATAATTAATGAGGAGCATTATAAAATAGACTGATACGATGTTATTTGGATGGAAGTTGCGGAGTCTTGAAAAAGCTCAAAATTACAAAATTTTAAAACCAAAAAGGGCCATTCACCTTAGTATAAAATTTGACCACGTAACTTGCTGTCAAAGAATAAGATAAATATTACTTACTACACACTTTGCCAGATGTGATTGAATTTATAAGGGTTTCGAGAATCAATAGGGAAGATGCATATTACTTAAGAAGTCAATTTTTCGGGTGTTGTCTTTGCAGGCAACCGAAAAGAAATGCATTCAAAATTTAACATACTGGCTTGTCTAGAACACCATGAGATTATGCCGTAAGATAATAAGTATTACAGTCCCACCTAAGCAATTTTCCCTAATCATAAAAGCATTTCGGAACCTCCGTTAACGTTTCGTGTGATTGGTCACTGATCGTAACCGACAGCCATTATGGAGGTCTTTTCGTCAGTCTGTTCGAATACGGGCAATTAACTACTGCTTCACTGTTCACATGAATACCTGTAATTCTGCTTCTGCTTCTGCTGTTGCTACTACTACTACTACTACTACTACTACTGCTACTACTACTACCACCAATGACACTGGCACCACTATTTATAATGACAGTAGTACCACCACAGTCATAATATATTGTTTTATGCTATTATCATAATTACCATCGCTAATTATCCGAGGGTCACCATAGGTGCTCAGGGCAGTTAAACTCATTGACACTTCTACCTGAATTTGAGTCGCACCACTTACCGCTTTCTCCCAACGTTTCATAAGACAGCTGCGTTTTATAGAGCATCTGCGTTTTCTTCCTTTTGTTATTATTTTGAACAATGATCATTTGAGCCGGAGGTAGTGCTACTACTTATTATGCTAAATTGACGGCAGTCACGACGGCAGAGTAAACACCTGCATAACAGGTATAGAATATCCATCATCTGAACTGTCATCTGATACGGGCGTTCTATATGTTTTAAGCTCGCTGTATGTCAGCTGTTAACAAAAAGTGCTTTTACTTTTTTCCAGAGTTGGTGAGAAGGAAAACGTGAAATGGCAAACAGATAATCAGGTATTCACCAATTTGCATTTCTAAGCCAAATACAGGTCGCAAAATTGTCCGTTGGACGGTCATTGTTGAAATTGTTACACGACAAACGGATATTGCAGTTACAGGATAGGGAAATTTGCCGGCAAACGCACGAAAAATTGAACACGAGCCTTTAAAACACCAGCGGTGATGGCTGAGTTAATCGATTAAAAATGTAAGCTGTGGCGGGGCCATTTCCAGTCAAACCAAGCGCATTTAACTCAGTAACAAAAATAATATTTTTTTACCCCCATAGGTATGATTCCTTAAGAAAAATATTATTTGTGCCTGACATTCGAAACCATGAACTACCAGCCAGTTTGAGCTCATGGGTTAGTCGAGGGGTAGTTGTACTGACCGGAGCACTCTCCTCAAGTCTGTTCTGCCTCATAACTTGGCCCTTCACATTGTCTCCTCTTATTCTGGCTCCCTCTCTTACCCTTCCCAAGGCTCGCTTTCATCTTATCCTACTATCCGTCTGCCCATCTCTATCTCCTTCTACGAGGCTCCTCCCGTTACACTACCGTGACCATCGCCGGCGCCACCACCACCACCATTACCACTATCCCCCACATTAACCGTTTCCATCGTTTTCTCTGCATTGCGATTTCTGCACCGTCTCCTTTTCCTGCAGGATTTTTGCTTTTCTTCCAAATCTTCAAAACGTCCTCGACCCACTTGCCTCGTCTCCCCTCCCCAGGCACATACGAAAGTTCGCCCCAACTGTACTTTGGCGGTGAGGACGTCCTGACTTTTCTTCCTTCCGCTTCCTTGCGCAACATATGTCGTGAATTCAAAACTCCAGATGCGCTGAATGTATCGCAAGCAGGAGAGCAGCAGCAGCAGCCTGAGGAGGGGGGTGGGGCGATTGGCGCCCCAAAAGACTGGGGCGCGGGGGATTCCCTCTGCTGGTGCGGTGGGTCTCAATGTGAGTCACACACACGTTTCAACTTGAAGTCCAAGCATCGGCATAGGTGCGCGCATGTCCGTCCGTAAAGATCGGCTGATTCAGGGACTCGGCCCCGACAGTCCTCACAACCCGAATGCCAGTGTGCCACGGGCCCTGTCCAGCAAGCCCCCCCCTCCCCCTCACACCTGTTCCAGACGGTCGGATGAAGCGTGAAAACCACACAGCGCACGCGCATATGGCCCCGGCGTGTGCAGCCGTTGCAACATAATTTGTGTCGCAACCATGAGTTGGCCTGCACGTGCACTCTCTCCCTTTCACATAAATTGTGGCAGCATGCGCTGTTTCAAACTTATAATTTGCCGACTAATTTGCGAGAGGGAAAGGAATTGCAATGCGCAGTAACTTCTGCATTAACAAGTTAAACCGAACGCTTATGACCAAGTAGAAATTATCGATATCCAGTGGGGAGGTCTCAGCCAGCCTCTAGGGGGGAAGGCTAGATTTTATTGTTAGATTGCGAACCAACCCCACAGGACTCCCAATGGCGGTAAAACGGACACCGTCGTCACTAACGTGCTTCGCGTTATTTACCGCCCTAAGCAAGGTGCGTCCAGGTGTTTCACTCCCATGGCTCCGAAATCGCCCAATCGACGAACCGAAACCGAAGTCGCCAGTGATAGATATCACTGCATGGGACAAAGCAGACACAGTCCAGATACAGACAGACGACATGAAAGAAGGAGGCCGAACTACTCTGTTTTTTGACTGTTCTCTGCCCATCTACTCTGCATATTGTGTAGAAAAAGAACTGTCCTGTCGAGGGGTTTCCCTTTCAGAAGCCATATCTAGTTACGTTTAGAGAAGGTTGATGCCTGAACTTGTCTGGCCGACTTCCGCAGGCTTTTTGAAAACGGTCTAATTTGAAAGTTTATATTCGACTAGGAATCAACAACTCCACACATTTTAACTCTGGTGTAGAACAGAAGAAAAACCAGGTAAAACGTCATAGCAAAATCCTTGTAAGGCGAACGGCAGAACTCAGACAGTGCCCATTTAAGCCCTCGAAGGCTCGCCGAGGTGAGAAGAAATAATTTGCTGCTGGCTCGCCGCGCCTGTGAAAACACCCGTTTTATCGAGAGTCTACATGCGTCTCCTTCACGACTTCAGAGGGCGATGCTGCAGATCAAAAACATGGATAATTTTGACAAAATTACGTTACAAACTGCATGTTTGAAAACGACCAACTTTTTTACTAGTTCTTCGAATTCCAGGACTGTATGCACTGTACCTCCTCTTAATACACTTTATTTAATTATGTGTGTCATACAGAACTCGTCTTCATGAAGAGGTACGACAGGCAATCTGATATGCGCAAGTGATAACATATGACCACGATAAGAATATTCAGTATGAGGTGAAACACGTTACAATCCTAAAGTATGCTTTCTAGCAAGTTTATCTAATGAACGACAACCATACGCTTGTTCGAATAGGCGGGTACATATTGTAGTACGCTCTAGTACGAGAAATTGGTATCAGAGTCTGGAGTAAAAGGTCGTTGACTACCCGAAAACAGCTGGCTAATGAGCCTTTACTAGGAAAACACACAGGAGTAAATTGTGTTATTTGATGACTGCCTGATGGAATTACAAAATGAGGCCAACAGATAAACATGTTGGAATAAGCGAATGGCAAGTTTCCCGGAAACAGATGAGAAAGAGGAGGCTTGATCATCGAAGCAATATTTGTGTGAGTTTTCTGATTCACGCTGGAACCCAGCATCATTGACAGCTTGCAGTATTTATAGGCTGCAGTTGTTGTATAACCATATTAATTGTCATAATACACAGGGGTCGCATCTAGCGCTGCTGATTGCAGTTTGTGCAGTGACCACTTGATCGTCCGCACCACAGTAGTTAGTTATTGCAAATTTCATAATCAGTGCTGGCCATTGCCTTAATGCTCGCCCCAACATTTGGTTAATTTACACTATAACTGGAAGCAGTGCTCACATACATGTTTAAGGAGTCTGCCTAGACAACCTTAGCACGCGAAGTGGAAGTGGGGATCATTTCTTTTGCTCTTGGACTCGCCCGATTTTCGGTCTTATCGAAATTGAAAATGTGGCTGGTTGCTGTCAGATAAGTCGCGACGTCATCCCTTCCATTTGCTGCTGCATTTTTGGCCATCTGCGTCCGGAGTAATCTTTAAGATTTTTGAACGTAAATGTTTCGCCTTAAACTCTGCCATATCCGGCAACCTAATCTCTACGTCTTCCGCCGTGGCGGCGGGTCTTTCAGTTTTATTGCTTGGCGCCATAATGGGTGTTCCCTGTTTCGTGCCGTTCTCTCCTATTAACTTCTAACGTCCGATATTCTCTCGCTCAGTCATCTGGCCGTATTTTCGAAGCTTCGGGAGACAATCTTCAAGGAACACCTCAGATCTGCCGCGCTTGCGAGCGCTCCCGTTTGTCGATAACGCCCTGGAATCTTCAGTCGCCTCCTCGCACCAACCGGCGACAACCACTGAAGACAAAAAATGAGCAGTATTTATAAACGCTGCAACCCTCGTGCGTTCATTACTCCATTCATCTCGTCGCTACTGACGATGGAGTCGAGTGCGAATCTGTAAAGTAATGCGACCGGAAAGTTGTCTTTTCTCTTCTAAGGTAAACTCTGTGTTAGGTCATGCGTGCTACATGTGCTCTGCATGTCAAATATCCTATTAATATACATCCACTGACTGTGGGGGGCATATAACAGACTACTCACGGCCTCCTACCACTGTTCCCGTGAGTCAGTGTTTTTACCATCCCACCGCGACCACACGGTGTTTGGTCAGTTGCGGCTTTTGACTTGCCGCATCTCCTCCCCCCGCCACGAGCCTGGCTTTTCGGATTTTCTTACTGCGCTAGTCTAGTGCCCACCACAGGAGTCCGAGTATCGGCGCTTGATCTTTATCGCGCCAGTCGGTGGAGATAAACGGTGCTTTAATGTGCCTCGCTGGATTTGCCTTCTGCATTCCCATTAAGTCCTAAGCTTCGTGGGAGCTCACACTCGAGCCAGAAACGTGTTTATCGCTGGTCTGTATATACACCCACTAATCAGTCTCTAGAATCAGTATTGGACAGTAGGATGCAATTAGAGAGGTACCCTTGTTGGCGCAGTGGCCTTATACGCACTTGTCCATCGATGATGATGCTGCGGTCACAAATGCAACTGCATCCCCCACATACTGGGTGCACTGGATGCTCCTATGGCCTTTATGAGTATCCGTGTCGGGCCTGTGCTTGTGTGTTCTCATAGCGCCCTGTTCCTCTAATGTCGCAACCGTGACTCCCCAGCTCTGATGAAATGACGGCTTTTATTCTTTGATGTAGCAAACGCACGGTCACCGAGCGAATGAAGGACAGGAAGGTGTATTTTCGCATCCATTGAGAAAGGGGAGGAGAAAGGCGGACGGAGGATGAGGACGAGTAGGCATAGTCGTTAAAAGTGGATAGTGAAGTAGAGATACTCCTGAAGGTTTCGACAGTCCTTCGATGACAAAGGACCCACGAATAAACATATTCGTTCCACTAATTAAGCATTTACGTTATATTCCAGAGAGACTGGAGACGCGGAAACCGTCAGTCTGCCAAACGGTCGAACTCGCTTTTGCTCTGGGGGAGGAAGCGACAGGACTGACTTATATGGCACCCCTAAATAGGACATGGAAATAGAAACGCCCCGCCCAAGTAGTAAAGGTGGACCTACTCATAATTTCGGAAAGGATAAAATATACCCGTGTCCTAACGCTGGCAATAACCCTAGTATAAAACCGAACCGCTGCTCTAATCATGACCCAAACCCTACTCTAAACCTTAACTCTGCCGTCAATACGAGCCCCCACTTTAACCCTGAACTTGATCCTGACCTACCTTACCGTTATCTTTAAATTTACCTTTCAAACTAATTCTTGACCTAGCCCCGATTTTACTGGAATTTGACTCCAAGACACCCGTACTGCAGGTGGTTCCTCTTCTCATGTCCTGTTTAGGGGCCATGTAAGTCACTCCTACCGGGAAGCTGCCCTGTCTGTTCCTACAAGTTAGTAAAGTACATGTTTTAAATGTATTAAATAAGATGCTATTTCCGACTATGCGGCTACTTTCCCTTTTGATATTACCTAAATTGTGTCTGAGGTTCACGTCACCACGCGAGTAGAAATTAAACGACTTTCTTAAATTGTCAAATTTTGGCATGGGCAGCACTGTTTCAGCGGCTGGAGTATATCTTACTTATGACAGACAATGAGAAAGAGAAAACTCGCATGGGCAGTAAGCGCATATGGCGTGGCTGGACAAAGGAGCTGACCTACCGACTACGCGCCTGGAACTCCGCTCCTGAGCTATAGCAAACACGTCCGCCAGACGTGGGAAACGATGGATATCTGCTTCTTGTCGACTCGCAAAACCGGCCTATTATTCAGTGAGAGGGGAGTTTTCTATACGGTTGTATGACAAACCTCATCTATGTAGAATAATAACAATGATAATGTCCACTGGGCCGGAGTTTTTCAATTGATAACAGACTACAGGAAATAGAAAAATCGGCCGGATCTTATTTCGTTGCCGTACCTGCAGTAGACAAGCCCCAACCTAACTCCTAGCTCCTAACCCCAACCTCTAACGCCAACTCTTAACTCCCAAACTCCAACCCCAACCTTACTACCTAACCCTGACCCCTAGCCCCAATCCCTAACCTTAAGGCCCTAACCATGATCCCTGGCCCCAACCCCTAACCCCTAACAAGTACGGCTACGAAATAACATCTAGCGGAAAAATCTAACAGCCAAATCTTTAAACCAACACCATACACAAAAGCTGCAACCCCTACACTTGCTAACTTTACTTCGCCCTTTTTCTAATGCCGAATTAATTGATTGGTATGTGGATCATGAACTGTCATTTTGTTTTTAGATGAACGGTCCGAAGAGATTCAAATTCTGACTAATTTATTTACTGACTCTAGTGGGCAGTGGGGAAGCCCTCGTAGGATGTGCGATAGGAGATGGCGTGAAGCGTGTAAGTAGCTAATTGACAAAAACGGCTTCTTAGCGACCTGAATGAATATGAACTCTTCTCAGTCGCGGTGTTTATCCAACTGCTACACAGATAGGACGAAAGCTAACATGTTGCGAATGTGAAGCTGGAAAGTGAAGGAGCATGATAAACGTGTCTGTTGTATCCCGTATGCAGTTTGCCATCGTTCAGAGCCCTAATCGACTGATAAATGGACACCGCAATCCTGCTAACAAGCTGGTCTAACTGATTCACCCAGCGTCTGTCAGCCTCACGGCAGAAGCGAACGACTGTGATCTTTCATGGCATTCTGCAGAGTACGAATAACGCCGCCCTCTTCCTTTTCTCTGCAAGCGAGGAAAGCGTGTCAGATGGACTGAGTTACCTTCGACCAGAAGAAAGCGGCGGTGAGGGGCTCCTCCCTCTCCCTATGTGCTTTGGTTAGGCTCACTGCAACTCATGTTTCCTCTTGAGAGGAACAGGCTGGGCTTTTGAATGAAATACGCTGTGTTGTGTGCAGAGTTTCGGGGTTGCCACCGCTCGTGCTATTCGACACCCAGGGACATTTGTAACAAGTGTTGTGCACTAATGCTCAACCAACAGACCACGCTGATGAAATGTGAGCTTGTTACCATTACATATATCAGAGGAAAACCGACAAAGAAATGGGAAGCCATGACAGCACCTGTTTCGGGTCAATTTTTGTCTAGCGTACTTTCGACGAAGGTTTACAACAGGATGGAAATCGATGCAAACGGGCACTGGTCGCATATGGTCCGCAAGTGAGGTCAAACCGATAGATCGCTGTTTGATCAGTGCCTAATCGCCAGTTATGTTGTTTATTTGGTCATTTTGGCAGCCGATAGGTTGTCCCCGGTTGGCAATCCCCATTACCTGAGTACCGAATTAATTTACACATAGATGGCAATCATGTCGGTGTGGGCTGATTTGTATAGGAATTTCACATGTGTTATGGGCAGAGACGCTGGCAAGGAATAAATTAAAAACGGCTTGGACAAACGAATAAACCAGGAGGTCTTGAGACTCCTAAAACAACTCTCACATACTGTTGCAGGGATCTGGCTGATTAATTTCATTATCCCTGGTGGGACGACCCCTATTTAATATGTACTTAGGGTCGTGCAATTTAATCAGTCTGTTGTAGGAACCTCCGTAAAAATTAGTATTGGTGGTCAGCTCGGAAGGCATTTTATAATTCAGTTAACGACAATGATCAAGTATAAGCGCGGGGCGAGAAAATACTAAGTGTTGTTTAACAAGTTCACTGACGTTTTAACACCTGATTTACTGACAGACGTATGCATTACATCTAGCAATATTTCGAGTATTTTTACTGCCCGACTGCTCACCGTACTGAGGTTTTTCTAAAAATGAGCTTTCCTCTTGCCAAAGAATTGCGTGAGAGGGGCTGCGGAACAGTGAATCAATGTAGATATTTCAGCAACACCGACTCCTCGGGACGGTACAGGCCAAAAAATGTCATCCCGCTGATGAAAGGCGACCAAAAAATCTACAACACTTGCTTTTAAAAATATTGTAGGCAGTTCTCCATAGTTTCTCCTTACCGCGCGCATATACTTAACCTCTACCCAGTTAACCTCCAATAACACTTAAAGTTGGCCTAGTTCTAATTCAAAATTCAAATCCACATGTATGTATATAATGGTAAAAGGGCAATCACCGATCGTGTTACGGAACATACCCATTCCGTTGTGCCTTGGAACTCTACCTCGAGCTCAACCAACAGCCGCACAGCGGCGCGGTAAAGTTATTTTGCGCTGTTTGTGCAAAGAAAAAGAGGATGCGACCGTCGGAACTGCAACTTTATTTGTCCTATACTTCGGACTAGTACAAGTCAGAGAATAAGAAAGGACAACAGAACACGAGCAATTTTTAGCCTGGCAATGGGATGGGGAGGATGGAGGGTATTTTTACGTCTCTCCAGAAGGAGCTCTCCAGGACTGGAGAATTTTGTCAAAATAATTTTCAATCATTTGAGTGCAAAAATATGATACATTTTTGAACTTTACACGCTTGGGTACCCACTGCATGCTCGTGCGGTGATTTATTATACTTCAAGTCCATACCACTAAGCATATTCTACTCAAGGCTAATGCATGTGAGGTTTGAGAAAAAAACATTCGGGACATTTACAATAATACCAGAAGGTACTGCAAGAAGCTGTCTGTCGAGTACGTGTAAAAGGCGAGCGTATATAGCTCATATAACATATTTCTCATTTAAGCAAGCCTGACCAATAGTCATTTTGATTTCGGAAACATGTAACAAGGTTGAAAACTAGACCCCGTCCCGGTGCGGCCCCCGCTACACGTGAGACACCCGCGTCCTCACTTCCTGCCGGATTTTAGGCAGTGAGCTGACGCACATGCAGCGTTTCCGCCTTTAGTTGTTTAAACCAGCGCTGTATCGAACGAGTGAACTGCTGCAGAATAATTAGCGAATGAGTGTTCGACCGTCGCCAGCCATGATTTCCCCCGCGTGTCCCAGAGGTCAGCGCAGCACCGGCGACTTGCGCATGAATTAGTTTGCAGTGAGACAGACTTGAGATGCATCTCCTTCCTCACTGACCAGGCTCCCATGGCAAGACAATGTCAAGACGACCGGAGGTGGGACCGGGCGCAGTGGCACATAAGGCTAAAGAGCCCGTCAACGCGTGTCACACACACACGACCGAGTCCCGCACAGAGCACTAGGATTTCAATGAAGAAGTGGCGACTGGGGTCTCACGTACGTGAATGTGCCGTAGAGGACATACAGTAGGTGGGCTAACTCATGAAATGTCAGCCGAAATTCAGAAATACATTTTCGTTTCGAAAAAAATTAATTGAATAGGTTTGTCAAACGAATCATCCTGCAGCATAATTCTACAAAAATGCAGTTATCTCAGCAGGTTGGCTTTCGAATGAACTTCTTTTCGGCTGCATGAAAGAACTATATTTTGTAAAAATGACTAGTCAGTTAACATGCATTTTTCTCATTGACTTTCGACGTCCTTGAAAACTGGATTGTCTTTCACGGAAAACATAAAAAAATATTCATCTTTTTGTTCATTCGGTAAACACTTACGTCTTCTTCCAATTATACACTCGAAGGAGGGGTATAATTCGTTGTCAAAAAAGTCTCTAATTGTGAGATTTCTTAATACCGTTTGATGGCCGTTCATAAAACGCCATGTCTATATATTTACCAATGTGGTTTGTAAAGT
>CACRXP010000036.1:1132067-1142556 GCA_902702965.1 Spirometra erinaceieuropaei | reverse complement strand
CTGACCTACCTTACCGTTATCTTTAAATCTACCTTTCAAACTATTTCTTGACCTAGCCCCGATTTTACTGGAATTTGACCCCAAGACACCCGTACTGCAGGTGGTTCCTCTTCTCATGTCCTGTTTAGGGGCCATGTAAGTCACTCCTGCCGGGGAAGCTGCCCTGTATGTTCCTACAAGTTAGTAAAGTACATGTTTTAAATGTATTAAATAAGATGCTATTTCCGACTATGCAATTACTTTCCCTTTTGATATTACCTAAATTGTGTCTGAGGTTCACGTCACCATGCGAGTAGAAATTAAACAACTTTCTTAAATTGTCAAATTTTGGCATGGGTAGCACTGTTTCAGCGGCTGGAGTATATCTTACTTATGACAGACAATGAGAAAGAGAAAACTCGCATGGGCAGTAAGCGCATATGGCGTGGCTGGACAAAGGAGCTGACCTACCGACTACGCGCCTGGAACTTCGCTCCTGAGCTATAGCAAACACGTCCGCCAGACGTGGGAAACGATGGATATCTGATTCTTGTCGACTCGCAAAACCGGCCTATTATTCAGTGAGAGGGGAGTTTTCTATACGGTTGTATGACAAACCTCATCTATGTAGAATAATAACAATGATAATGTCCACTGGGCCGGAGTTTTTCAATTGATAACAGACTACAGGAAATAGAAAAATCGGTCGGATCTTATTTCGTTGCCGTACCTGCAGTAGACAAGCCCCAGCCTAGCCCCTAGCTCCTAACCCCAACCTCTAACGCCAACTCTTAACTCCCAAACTCCAACCCTAACCTTACTACCTAACCCTGCCCCCTAGCCCCAACCCCTAACCTTAAGGCCCTAACCATGATCCCTGGCCCCAACCCCTAACCCCTAACAAGTACGGCTACGAAATAACATTTAGCGGAAAAATCTAACAGCCAACTCTTCAGGCCAACACCATACACACAAGCTGCAACCCCTACACTTGCTAGCTTTACTTCGCCACTTTCTATGCTGAATTAATTGATTGGTATGTGGATCATGAACTGTCACTTTGTTTTTATATGAGCGGTCCGAAGAGATTCATATTCTGACTAATTTTCTTTATTTACTGCCTCTAGTGGGCAGTGGGGAAGCCCTCGTAGGATGTGCGATAGGAGATGGCGTGAAGCGTGTAAGTAGCTAATTGACAAAAAACGGCTTCTTAACGACCTGAATGAATATGAACTCTTCTCAGTCGCGGTGTTTATCCAACTGCTACACAGATAGGACGAAAGCTAACATGTTGCGAATGTGAAGCTGGAAAGTGAAGGAGCAAGATAAACGTGTCTGTTGTATCCCGTATGCAGTTGGCCATCGTTCAGAGCCCTAACCGACTGATGAATGGACACCGCAACCCTGCTAACAAGCTGGTCTAACTGATTCACCCAGCGTCTGTCAGCCTCACGGCAGAAGCGAACGACTGTGATCTTTCATGGCATTCTGCAGAGTACGAATAACGCCGCCCTCTTCCTTTTCTCTGCAAGCGAGGAAACCGTGTCAGATGGATTGAGTTACCTTCGACCAGAAGAAAGCGGCGGTGAGGGGCTCCTCCCTCTCCCTATGTGCTTTGGTTAGGCTCACTGCAACTCATGTTTCCTCTTGAGAGGAACAGGCTGGGCGTTTGAATGAAATACGCTGTGTTGTGTGCAGAGTTTCGGGGTTGACACCGCTCGTGCTATTCGACACCCAGTGACATTTGTAACAAGTGTTGTGCACTAATGCTCAACCAACAGACCACGCTGATGAAATGTGAGCTTGTTACCATTACATATATCAGAGGAAAACCGACAAAGAAATGGGAAGCCATGACAGCACCTGTTTCGGGTCAATTTTTGTCGAGCATACTTTCGACAACAGGATGGAAATCGATGCAAAGAGGCAGTGGTCGCATATGGTCCGCAAGTGAGGTCAAACCGATAGATCGCTGTTTGATCAGTGCCTCCTCGCCAGTTATGTTGTTTATTTGGTCATTTTGGCAGCCGATAGGTTGTCCCCAGTTGGCAATCGCCATTACCTGAGTATCGAATTAATTTACACATAGATGGCAATCATGTCGGTGTGGGCTGATTTGTATAGGAATTTCACATGTGCTGGGAGCAGAGACGCTGGCAAGGAGTAAATTCAAAACGGCTTGGACAAACGAATAAACCAGGAGGTCTTGAGACTCCTAAAACAACTCTCACATACTGTTGCAGGGATCTGGCTGATTAATTTCATCATCCCTGGTGGGACGACCCCTATTTAATATGTACTTAGGGTCGTGCAATTTAATCAGTCTGTTGTAGGAACCTCCGTAAAAATTAGTATTGGTGGTCAGAGCGGAAGGCATTTTATAATTCAGTTAACGACAATAATTAAGTATATGCGCGGGGCGAGAAAATGCTAAGTGTCGTTTAACAAGTTCACTGACGTTTTAACACCTGATTTACTGACAGACGTATGCATTACATCCAGCAATATTTCGAGTATTTTTTACTGCCCGACTGCTCACCGTGCTGAGGTTTTTCTAAAAATGAGCTTTCCTCTTGCCAAAGAATTGCGTAAGAGGGGCTGCGGAACACTGAATCAATGTAGATATTTCAGCAACACCGACTCCTCGGGACGGTACAGGCCAACAAATGTCATCCCGCCGATGAAAGGCGACCAAAAAATCGACAACACTTGCTTTTAAAAATATCGTAGGCAGTTCTCCATAGTTTATCCTTACCCCGCGCATATACTTAACCTCTACCCAGTTAACCTCCAATAACACTTAAAGTTGGCCTAGTTCTAATTCAAAATTCAAATTCACATGTATGTATATAATGGTAAAAGGGCAATCACCGATCGTGTTACGGAACATACCCATTCCGTTATGCCTTGGGACTCTCCCTCGAGCCCAACCAACAGCCGCACAGCGGCGCGGCAATGTTATTTTGCGCACATACATATATATGTGCTGTTTGTGCAAAGAAAAAGAGGATGCGACCGTCGGAACTGCAAATTTATTTGTCCTATACTTCGGACTAGTACAAGTCAGAGAATAAGAAAGGACAACAGAACACGAGCAATTTTTAGCCTGGCAATGGGTATGGGGAGGATGGAGGGTATTTTTACGCCTCTCCAGAAGGAGCTCCCCAGGACTGGAGAATTTTGTCAAAATAATGTTCAATCATTTGAGAGCAAAATTTGATACATTTTTGAACTTTACACGCTTGGGTACCCACTGCATGCTCGTGCGGTGATTTATTATGCTTCAAGTCCATACCACTAAGCATATTCTACTCAAGGCTAATGCATGTGAGGTTTGAGAAAAAAACATTCGGGCCATTTACAATAATACCAGAAGGTACTGCAAGAAGCTGTCTGTCGAGTACGTGTAAAAGGCGAGCGTATATAGCTCATATAACATATTTCTCATTTAAGCAAGCCTGACCAATAGTCATTTTGATTTTGGAAACATGTAACAAGGTTGAAAACTAGACCCCGTCCCGGTGCGGCCCCCGCTACACGTGAGACACCCGCGTCCTCACTTCCTGCCGGATTTTAGGCAGTGAGCTGACGCACATGCAGCGTTTCCGCCCTTAGTTGTTTAAACCAGCGCTGTATCGAACGAGTGAACTGCTGCGGAATAATTAGCGAATGAGTGCTCGACCGTCCCCAGCCATGATTTCCACCGCGTGTCCCAGAGGTCAGCGCAGCACCGGTGACTTGCGCATGAATTAGTTTGCAGTGAGACAGACTTGAGATGCATCTCCTTCCTCACTGACCAGGCTCCCATGGCAAGACAATGTCAAGACGACGGGAGGTGGGACCGGGCGCAGTGGCACATAAAGCTAAAGAGCCCGTCAACGCGTGTCACACACACACGACCGGGTCCCGCACAGAGCACTAGGATTTCAATGAAGATGTGGCGACTGGGGTCTCACGTACGTGGATGTGCCGTAGAGGCCATACAGTAGGTGGGTTAACTCATGAAATGCCAGCCGAAATTCAGAAATATATTTTCGTTTCGAAAAAATTAATTGAATAGGGTTGTCAAACGAATCTTCCTGCAGCATAATTCTACAAAAATGCAGTTATCTCAGGAGGTCGGCTTTCGAATGAACTTCTTTTCGGCTGCATGAAAGAACTATATTTTGTAAAAATGACTAGTCAGTTAACATGCATTTTTCTCATTGACTTTCGACGCCCTTGAAAATTCGATTGTCTTTCACGGAAAACATAAAAATATTCATCTGTTTGTTCATTCGGTAAACACTTACGTCTTCTTCCAATTATACACTCGAAGGAGGGGTATAATTCGTTGTCAAAAAAGTCTCTAATTGTGAGATTTCTTAATACCGTTTGATGGCCGTTCATAAAACGTCATGTCTCTATATTTACCAATGTGGTTTGTAAAGTTAACAATATGGCTCGAATCCACTGTTCCATTTTATGAACCCCATTTATTCTCTTCCTAATACCATAGAGGAACGCATGGTTTTCCGTACACGGAAAATATACGGCCTGTAGTTTGGAAACCCTGGACGCAGGTGTAGCGGAAGGTCGGGTTAAAAATTATTCGGGAATTACAAAGTTTTTTTTTAAAACCGAATTTTACGCTTCCTTCGAGTATGTAATTGGAAGAAGATGTAATTTCCTGCCGAATAAGCAAAAGAATGAATATTTTTATGCGTGTTTTTCACGAAATATAATTGAATTTTGAAGGGCATCTAAAATCAACGAGACAAATGCCTGCTACTTAAGTAGTCATCTTTTACAAAGTATACTTCCTGCATGCAGTCGAAAGGAAGTTCATTCGAAAGCCAACCTCCTGAGGTAACTGCATTTTTGTACAATTATCCTGCAGAGTGATTCGTTTTACAACCCTACTCAATTAATTTTTTCGAAACGAAAATGTATTTCTGAATTTCGGCTGACATTTCATGAGTTAGCCCACCTACTGTACTAAGAAGGAACCCTAATGTCTTACTTCCAGTCCTAGAGCCAGTAACCCCACGCACACCCGCAGTACTGACCACGAGGATGGAGTGGTACACCGGACACGTGAATATATGAGGGTCCTGATATGAATACATGCCCAACACTAGAGCAGTCGTTCAGGCGGGAAAACTGAATCTTAGTGAACGGCGTAAAGTTTGCGCTGACATGGCCTGACCCGTTGAGGAAATATCGAATAAGATTTATGAGGGTTATTGTTATTGTAAGCCTGGTCTACTGACTCAGACTAACATGGTGTTAACGGTTCGATTACTCGCGTCCATTAAGGTGTTAGTGCTCGGATGTGACAAAGACTGGCAGAAACGTGACAGCAATGGCGAACATATTTACATAGATACAGATTATTTAAATCTAATGGGTTAGGTGATTAAACGGTCGAGAAACCTTGGTAACACTCACCAGACTCGACGACGGAATTAATTTGCGATGGAGAGGGAGAGTAACGGAAACCTGGCTGCACTTCCAGTTCCCCCAGGTACCCAACCAAAAAAGGCGTGGTTTCATCATCTACGGAGCCGGCGCTCATAATGGTAGCCCCTTTCGTCCAAAGGTAGCTTTTACGGATTCCCTAAAGACACAACAAATTCAAGTGAACACTAAGCTTCCCTGACCTCATTATGAATGCAGACCACTGAACGCGGGGTCACAAACCTACCCACACCACCGAGTTAATCAGTCGGATCCTTCTTGTGTTCACGAAGGCCGAACCTAATGTGCATATAATTAGCATTGTCAACCCCTTGCACGTCCCTCTGCACGTCTACGGTGACGCGACCGGGGGCCAAGGATTATAAAAGTTAGAGGAGTAACTCAAGGGACGCTCGACAAAATTGATTTAGAGAGTCTCGAGTGTCCTGAATGATATTTCAAAACCACGGAGGACGCCAGCTTCTAACAGCAACCAACTTCCTATCCTCTTTTTTCCGCGGTCTCGAGTGCGCTGTTTTTGTGTGTGGAAAAGTCGCCCATGAAAGCTGAGCTGGCTTAAACCGTGCGTTCCCGCTTTCCTTTCGAAACCACATGTCTGCATTTTTTGGGCCGCCCTGAAGACGATAGGCAGATGCACTACAGTTGGTGCCATCCTACGCCCACGTTTGCGACACTTTCAAGCATCAGAAATGATAGCCTGCACACTGGCTGGTTCATTGTAGCCATCAAAGTCACCATTCAGAGGTACGCGAGCTTACTACGCTAAATTTGCTTTAGCAGGAAGAACTTCACAAACAGCAATAAGCCCGGTGTCCTTGTGCCCTAACAGTTCAAGTACTTTCAGGCAAGATCTCATTTCGTAGCCGTACCTGCTAGGGCTTAAGGGTTAGGGTTAGTAGTTAGGGTTAGAGGTTAGGGTTAGGGGTTAGGGATTGGTGTCAGGGGTCAGGGATTAAGGTTAGAGGTTGGGGTTAGGGACTAGGGGTTAGAAGTTAGGGGTTAGGGTTAGGGGTCAGGCTGGGACTTGTCCACCACAGGAACGGCTACGAACTGAGTTCCGACCTACTTTTGCAATCAAACAAGCAGCACTTATCTACTACCTGAAACGGCCGGAAAGACCTGGGCATGCAATGACAGATTGACAGGTCGTTACAATAGCGAGGTTTTGAAAGTCTAGTTTGCAAAAACAGAGAACTACCTACGGTGGAATTCTTCTTCATGGCAATAAAATGCACCTCCATAAAAAATTTGACTGATACTTTGAAGAAGTGGGGAGACGTGGTTTGCATGCCAGACTCCCTTAGGTACTGAACTCTTTCTTTGTCTTGATCCAGACGCTGATCGGCTTTTTCTTAGTCGCATTTCAACGCCTAACGGAGAGGGTCGGCGCGTGGATAACTCAAACGAGAACGCGCAGTTTCATTCAGCAAATGAGGCACGCATAATGACGTTGTTGCCGTAAAGGCCCCTTCATTCGAACGTAGCTTAGTTCGTTAATCATGAACTGAAATTTTATCAGAACGTTTTTTTAGATGAATTCCTACTTTGCTGGCTCTGTTTTGCTTATCTTAACGCTGAGGTATTTTTACAGGACCCATGCCAGCTTTGTTTTCATTCATCTCATTTCCCTTGATCACAAAACTCAGATGATGACTCTTGGACAGAATGTATTGCGGGATGTGCATATTTTCGCGTTATCACAGGACAAGAAAATATTTTTTCGCAAACCTCATGTATTTAAATCAACATGCCTTTGTCTTCGACGCAGATCGAAAAAAAGGTTTCGACAGGGTAACTTCTCGAACAAGACAGGATTATTGCGCTACCCGTCCCTGCTTAGTCAACTAGGGGTCTTTTGCCTCAGAAAATAACCGTTTTAAAATATTGTTAGTTTAGAATACGAATTATTTGATCACTGGAACAAGAAATTTATTGGCCTTGATGACTATCCTATTATTTATATTGGTACACTGTGGTTTATCTATAGTCCTAGAACAGAGCTAAAAGTGCATGAAATGATGAAATTGGTTCCGCTAAAAAGAAAAGCGGCAGTTTTGTCGTTTGCGGCAAAATAATTGTCAATAACTGCAGGGAAATGTATAGCACAAATTACGGAACCCATCATTTCGGGCACTTAATCCAGAACCCTAAAAAGGATAAAGTACTCTCTGATACTTGAAGGACGTCATAAATCCTAACGGACTCCATCGTCGCCAAAAAGCACAAGATGATTTTACAGAAGAAAAACTGTGTGCTTATTTTGTATCCGTTATTTATGTTCTTATTCACTGACCAGCATCTCGAAATGCGACCCAACGAAAGCCTTAATTCGTGTGGCATTCCCGTCTGTGAGTACAAGCTCGTTGCCTTCATCAACCGCATACTGGACAATTTAAAAACGTAAAATTAAATCGAATTTTTGGACACCATGTTTGAGCATATAATTAAATGTTAAGCGGTTACCTGATCGCCATACTGCAGGTCTCACTAATTCTCTGAGGATATTTGTGCCGATGGATTTTGAAAATGCGTGTTTTTGGAGGTTATTTTGCCCGTGTTTTTACTCACTCAACTGGCTAAATGTACAGGCATCATGTACTTATAGGAATAAAGTGCAGTTGTTCAACACAAATACTCGAGCCTTTGGCATTTTTTCACTCATTAAGAAAATTATTATCTCCGACTCATCGTTACCACTTTCAGGACCTCCTTTGTGCTTTAATTTAGATGAAAGTTGATCACTATTATTTCAGAGTTTTTGTCGATGCATTTGGTCGCTTCCTGATTGCTTAGAGATTTTTCGCCAATTTAGTGAGTTACGTCACCGAGTATGTAATCTGAAAAGGGATGATTTTTTGAGAAATAAGCCGATGAGCATCTAAAGTAACTGTTTGACTGACACAGTAATTGGATTGATTGCCTAACTTCTGGCTGTCTCGCAAGGCAATACTGACAAATCCATCTAATTGGGGATGGTACTGTGCACCATGTTAGTCCAATCTTAGTTTGCTCCCGTGCGTAGGTTGGATAAAACGTATGGTTCGGGCCGAATGCACCTGTGGAATGTTTACGGCCTGAGCGACAGCAGGACATTCTGTTTACGTGCGTAAGTTAGAGTGGTTACGAACTGACATCACCGGTGTCTGCTCCGGTATTTGATGCCAAACTCAACACCCACCAACAAATACCAGAGCCCTGACCACTACTGTCCGAAAGGCACCTCTCTTCTGTTTAACGTATATTAACTAGTTACGGAACAAAAGAACCACGACGACTGAGTATTTAAAAGCCCTGCACCGAATGCCGCAATGAAATACAGTATACAAAACTGTCATCTTATCGATTCAATAAAATATCCGGTGGAGAACAGCACTCACCATCCTCCACTAAAGCAGGATCCCAGTTGTCATCCAGGATGTTTCCAGGTTCGTATTCCAATAAAAAACCATGGCTGCCAGATTGGTTGTGCAGTTGTCTCAAGAAAGCCTCGTGCTCACTGTATTCGTTGGTCTTCTGACTTCTTCCACTGCTCATGTCCTTAGACTTGCTTTGCTGCTGTAATTCCATCGTTCCTCCATCTGCTCGAGAGGATAAAATACTACCACAGAAGAAAAGGAGGAAAAAAGTCACTGTGGGACATGACATGTTCAGTCTCAGAGACAGGCTCAATACAGACGACAGGATAGTCTTATCTTGGGAACGTAGAAGTCCAGGATCGGTGTCGCTCTTGTTTGATCATGCAGGGGGATTTGAAGTAGTTGTTGCAGGCCTGATTTGCCGAACTGCGGGTGGCTGTCCTCTCAGCAAGAGCGATTTCGGCGTCGGCGGCGCCGTTGGCTACGCTGGGCCATCATACTATTGTCAGGGTATTGTGCGTTGCGTGAAGGTGGTCATCCAATAAAACGCTGACGTATTGTGCGCATACGCGTGCACGGTGCGCGCTTTGGCCCGGACACCAGCGCTTCCGCAGGAAGATGTCGCCACGACGGGTCGGGTTGGAAGCCAGGGGGAAGGGGGCAGCGGGGGGGTGGCAGGGAGCAGTTCGAGTGCTGATTGGAAGGGGAGCGGTCGAGGCGGCGCGCTCCGCCATGGCGTAGACGGGCGACAAAGTGTCCAGGTGGCAGTTAAGACAACGACAAAATAACATGGAAATATCTGAAGGTCTGCCGACGTCCACGCAGCACTACCTTACCCTCAGCTCTCAAAAGTCCCATCCTGTAATCAGAAAAGCAACTTCTACTTTGAATCGCATTATGAAATTAGCCGAGTAGAAAGAAATATTAATAAGGGCAGCATTAATAAGCAGGCACGAAAAAGCACTTTTGGACAAGGTCCAGTAACCCAAAGATAATTATGATACAAGAGGGCGAGCACATTGAAGTTATAAAGTAGGCTTCATAGCCAATAATGCTATATAATATACTTAGGAAATACTGTCGACTCTTTTCACAGAATATCCTAAACTTTCTAGAATTGCATGGTGAGATTCTTGTGATTCTGAGGCTTTGAATGTCGTATATGGACTGCTCGATAGGCAAATTAAACTGAAGTCAAAACCATTAATCCAACTACACATAGGACACATGCCGCAATCCCGAAACTGGAGCCACACAAAAGTACAGTGATAAGGCATACACTACCTGGCTTATAATCCAGAAAAACGCGGTCAGAACTGAAGTCCATGTCTTGTGGACAATCAATCCAGGAAATGGCACCATTACGAGGAGTGTACTTACATTAGATGGCGTATCTCATGAAACATTACCCTACGTTGTTGAATTCATTTTCAATTGCAAAGGTTTGATTAGCTGGGACTGCAACACTATCTTACGGCATAAACATTAGATGTTTCAGTCACCACAAGAGGCCGACTTTTGGATGCATTTCTTACCGACCCCCTTAACAAGTTCTCTCGGCAACAGATGACTACTTAGGCAATATATAAATGCCCATTTATTTTCAATGTCTTCCTCAGTTTATATATATATATATATATATATATATATATGCATGTCAAGTGGGCGTTTGACTCTCACTGTTGTGGTTAGGA
>CACRXP010000036.1:1100473-1131881 GCA_902702965.1 Spirometra erinaceieuropaei | reverse complement strand
TTCGGATTCATATAAGCACAACACTAGACACGAAGACGACACTTGTTGAGAGACAGCGGGAGATAAAACTGAGATCGGAGGGACAACGACTGCTTCCATCTGGAGGACAAGGGAGATTCCTAATTAGATTTTCTTTCCATGGTAGAGACGCGGTGGCCAAGCGGTGGATGGAGCAAGGTCGGAAAACAGACGTTCAGGAATTTGGTTACCTTTACTGGTAGATAGGTGGCCACCGTCAGGACCCACCGCTGAGCTTGACTACGCCTAGCACAATCCACGCCGTCTAAGAGTCGGGCCACCTTGAAAAGCATCATTTTAGTTGCGAGTATTATTAGGCCCTCGTGATCTTCAAAAAGAGAAAACATGGAGTTCTACAGCTCTAGCACCACTTACTGGAATTGTCCCTCTGTCCTTTAGGCCTGGGTGTGAGGCAAACATGGTCTTTTAAACTGTTACACGTGTAGGACTGTGTTTCCTTGGCGGGAATGCTTGAAATAGGCAAGGACGTGTCAACGGTCAGTAGTAGCCTCTTTCTTGAATTCTGATCTCGTAAGTCAGACGCGAGTTGAAGTGTTGAAAAAACAGTCAACTAGTCGCCCAAATTATACGTACATCCGCACATCAAAATTTTCCCTATCAAACCCCAATGCACAATGGTAAGTTTAAGAGGTGCAGACTATTACCTCACAAGATATTCGAAGACATTCTGCGAATTGAGTGCCATCGGATTGTTTTAAGTTTTTTTATTATGCCTGTTAACATCAGCCTGCAACATCAGCTTGAGCCCTAGAAACAGGTATCATTTATCGTAGGGACAAGAGCTATCTGCATTTCATCATTGTGGCAAAGACTGTGTTGATCTAATGAAACTCTGCACACTCTTATATACGAGGACTCTCATTGTGACTAAGCTGTTGTAAGACTCGAATTGAGGAAAATTAAGTCACTCCGTCATATTTTCGGTGGAATTCACCGTAAGATGCATTAGTAAAGTTTGCTATTAATGGCCATTAACAATGTCAGCAATTTAGTACGCTCCAATGACCTGCCTAAAAGAGGCACCAAGTTTTGATGAAGTCCCCGTTTATAATATGAACAGAAAGTGCCTGTGCCAAGCAAGAATCACGTTCGTAAAGTTTGAGGATCTTGGCTGCAAGAATTTCCCACAAGCTTCGTTATGGCTTACAAAGCCCGTGAAATCATCAAAATAAAAGTTGGCTAAGAGGTTTGACAATCATCCAATATGGATATTTTTGCGGCATCTTTTTTGCAGAAACCCAACATTCTCCTTAGGTATAAGTCATCCCACCATTCACAGACATGCGTAAAGTGCTTTCTTGGTCAGATTGCAAGTTATTTTTTAAGCTCGAATACTGATCCCCAGGTTTTATCTGAATGTAGGGTAGGATAGAACTCAAAGAGTATGAAACAGCGGTTGCTTTCAAGTTCAGGAAAGGATAACAAACTTGTTGGCTTACAATGGTGCTAACTAATGCCCTATTCAAAGTTAAGAAGTGTGCATGACAGAAAAAATAATGTAACCCCCAACTGAACCTCGGTATGCACCAAGTGTCGGCTGAAAATGCATTGTGTTTTCGGAGAGTGTAGATAAACTGAACGTCAATCTTACAAAATAAAAAAACTACGAACTGAAAAGGGTCAGGTTGTCCACTAATCATTTTAATGAGGTTGCGTCGACAGGCAGCCGTAAAAAGCTATAAAGATGGCAGGTCTCATGTCGGGATATTGTCAGTATAATGCAATGCATGCGTAGTATGGATTACTGTAAGAATATGACAATTCCTTCAGGAATCTCGGATGATCCATTTAGCACGCAGTCTATGTGAGTTTTCAGGGGTATGGAAGTTGCTGCTATCTTCAGTGCAAGGGGGAAATTGGCTAGATGTTTATCGTTCTCTCTTGAAAGGAATGTTTGCCATCTCACGCTTTTCGTCAGCACCTAACGTAAGGTTGATTTATTGTTATCATTATTTCGACCTTCATCGTAGCTTTAAATCGTGCCGCGTCCTTTGGATAGATGTTAACTTCGATCAGAGTTCGAATGAAAAAACTGAACACAAAACACCTTCCAGCAAATATGCAGTAATACTAGAATGAACTTGTGGTAAAAAACGGAAGCCAGTGTTCTCATGCTTTCCGATTTCCGTAATTTTTTTCAAGTAAAAGTGTATAGGAAAACTTGTTATGCTTCTCTAAGTGACACCTTACTAGTTTCGCTCAATGGCAAACTTTCTAAACATCGAAACGTTCATTTAAAAAGCCATTTAAGTGAAAATATAATTTAAAATTTTAACCTTACAGCTTGTTTTGTGGCCTTATTACTCTAATGGTTGTTGCCTTCCAAAACAACGAGATCCTAATGATTGGCTCTCAAACAAACAAAAGTGAAGTCACAATTGAATAAGGGAGATCGACGTAAGTCAGTGCCCAGCGCGAACTACGAATCTCCTGCATGCACCTTTGGCGATCAGACTGAGGATGAGAAATTGAACGATGAACGATAGAGTTATCGATTTTTTCGACCCATATAATCCACATCGGAATCCCGGCAGCGGATTGACTGAGCACACGCTGCTTCCATAATTATAAATCAGCAAGAAAACGTGTCCGTCGATTATCCCGGCTGCAGGTGTGGCTGCGTAGACTTAGGGATTGCGCTTTCAACGCGAAATGACCAAGTCCGCGATTTAAATCCTTCTGATCGCACGCCTTTCTGGCAGAAAATATTCATTTTTTCCCCAATCCGTCATGCAATGTGTACTAACCACAAAAAGAATGTCTATGACGAAAGTTGTATCGGGGAAAAAAGTTATTGCATCGATGTTTGAGACACAGAGAATGCGGGGTAATTGTGATGTGCAGCGGTAGCTCCGGACTATGCTTGGGAGCAAGAATTAGGATCAGTATGTTTGCTTGCGTATGAAAGTTATACTGGCAGACAATTTGCGGCAGGCAACTAGACCTATGAAATTCGATGATCACGATCCAGACGCCCGTTTAACACGAGGTTGCACATTTCCTCCTTTCCGAAAAGTCATTATTTCTAACCAATTTGATATTATTTTAAACACTCCTCCTGTGTTTTCATTTAAAGGGGGGTTCTTGATGTTTACTCGGGTGTCCTAGTCTAGACACTAGGGCCGATTTCCGAGTTATAAAATAATCTACACATTTCATGCACATTATATCAGATAGGTCGCTTATTGAACATACATATCGTCGAAAAAATCTCCCTTACATTGGATTAATTTTACAAAAGATTCAGTTGACCACATACGATTATGCCCAGAAAACTCTTTTTTAAATGCTACATGATCATATTTGATGCCCTTCTAGAAGTTGAAGAGAAAAGTGTGGACGTAAAGTTAAATCATTGTTCACCAGGATAGGGGTTCGAGAGCAACGTTCCTGCAAACTTGTTGTGCTGCAGTCGAGAGTCAGAAAGGCGAACACCTCAACTGGTGGTCTGTGTTTCGTATTTGAACTGAGCAGAATGAAAAGGGGTATTCACGGGACAAGCGGACTAAATTACAATGGCGAAGGTATGAACAGCCAGGAAGACTTGAGGTCTGTAGTGCACTGGCGCCTAGTTACTTTCTTCTTTAACGCCCTTCAAATGAAAGGCATTTACTTCTGTTTGATGCTACATTTTCTTACGTTCACAGATCTGTTTAGCCGAATGTTAACAAACGCCATTCCCCCTGCAAATGGTTTAACCTGCGTACGCGAGAACATCTGTCTCGCTGATGTCGTACAAGAGAGCAGATGTTCGCACAAGTAGCGACAGTTGATATCTAGCCCCAGTACGAGGTCACTACCGGCCAGGCTGAAGTCACGTTTTGTTGGGTTTGGTCGTGCTCCTTTGCGGTTTTCCTTCACCACCCTTCCCTCCTCCTTCTCCCTCTTCTCCTCCTCCTCCTCCTCCTCCACCCCCTCCTCTTCCTCCTCGCCCTCCTCACTTCACCCTAACCGGAGCCTGCAGAGAGGTTGTGGGAGACACCAGGAAGGCGGGTGATTTTCAAAGGGTTTGGCGATGTAACGAACCCGATGGCCGACGTAACTCGACATAAAAATGGTGATTGTGCAGTAGATTAGCTTAGGTAGTGGCGGTTTGCTTTATACTACCGCCAAAGATAAGCATAAGCTTCAGTAAAGGAACACTGATAATAAAGAGCACAATGTCTAGGGTTACTATGTTCCAAGGCTGTCTGGGAGACTTTATTCTAAAATGGGAAATCTTGATGAAAATAAATGCTTGATAGCAGGTCGAGATGGAGGAAAAAACTGACGGAAAAATAGAGTGCGATTTAGTCGTCCACTGACTTAAGTAGAAGTTGTAGACGCAGTAGATTTTGGGAAATTATTAACCAGGAAGGGATATTCGGAGTATGGTGGTGCCATAGAAGAGAAACTAGAGTTTCAATTGCAAAATAATTGTGGGACACAAGTACTACGCAAACAAATTTCACCTGCATTTTTAAGGAACTTCAGGAGTTTCTCATTTTGATAACATAAAAATGGACGCCTTTCTTAAGTCTCCTGCCGCTGTTCTACTCCAAGAACATAAAAAATACAAACTACAACTTTTTGGCCGCACTAATGCCATCAAAGAAACAATAACTAATACTTCTCAGATCTGCTTTATTCACTCTTGTTTCTAAAATGGTCATTTTTAATTGTAAGTGAACATACAAATAAATGGCCCTTCGAACTCCATTCAGACATATTAAGAACTTGGATAACTTGGGATTGGAACCCGGGTAATTTTGTATTTAGGTGTTTTCAAGTCGTACGCCCTACACTTAGGAAACGGACTTGTAGTCCTTTTGAGCGACAACGAAAATATTAAACATGACTGACCACACTCAGTGAGCTAGAAATGACCATATAGCCCCTTTCGTTGCTGTCAATACTCCATAACTAGCCGCTACGAGACTGCCGACGACGGCTCTAGATTGAACCCACGAGGCGCGACTGGATGAACACATCCTACAACCCGATCGGTGAACGCACTTCCACTGTATATATGCATTGGATGACGTTACTCATGAACTATGATGGGGGAAATTTAGGGGATCAGTTTTGGACATCTCCAATGCTGTGTTTTTTAATTATCAACTTAACGCAAATACTCGGGCTTCCGGCATTCAAATTTCTCGTAAGAAAATAATCTCTATTTTAGGGTAAGGGAATAATAACAATTTCTAAATTGAGAATCTACCAGGAAGCAGACGCGGAATGCTGAAGGACCCACTGAGTATCGTCCTGTTCGGTCTCATGTTATCTGCTATGCCGATAGATATGCTACACTGCGGTAAAAACTGGCTCAAACATCTTCGGAGGAAACCGATTATCATCAGCAAAAGCGAAAAAGAGGGGCTCGCAAGATCGAGTAAAGCGCAATGACGACGCGACCATCTCAGCCTTGCTATATCTATTTTCCGGAAATTCACCGGAAATCTGGGCACTGATCTAACTTGTTTGACATTCCCGCTGTCAGTGTAAAATCAACACGACAAACCTACCTCTTATTTTACAGAATGCCTCTGCCTCTACCACTAGTCCCACCGACGAGGACAGTTCTCCAATCCAGCCCACCATTACCATTGCTCCTTCCACCGGCAATATGGGCTCAATTCCAGCAAGTCCCCATTCCAACTGCACTTTCGGGTTTACTTGCGAATCCGTTGCATTGAGACCGGCACCAAATCTTCTGTAGGTCCAGCCTACGCCTGTCCCATGAACGTTACGTGCCCGCACTGTCCAAAGACGCTCTGCTATATGTGCATACATAACAGCGAGGTTCACCCAAATTTCACCTCAAACAGCCTATCTCCCGCACCAGAAGATCCTTTACTACAACCAGAAAAAATCCGCCACCAGCGTCGCCACCATTACCGGTTCCGAAGCCAGAGTTACATCTTGTCCTCGCTGTCAGCGCCTATTGGAATCACGCATCAGCCTAGTCGGTCACTTACGACACCATCGCACTGAAACCTATTAAGCAGCACAGTAGCCCGACCATTTACCCGTCGTAACCACTTCACCTGTCCACACGGTCCAAGGACATTCGGCCATCACATGGGCCCCACTAGTTTGTAGGTGCCTTCATGAAAATCTCCAATGCGACAAAACAGTTGAGACTCATGACACCGCCACATTCTACCTACACGCATACAGCCTCTCGGGTTGGAAGCAGACCTGCTCCACTACACGTGCATGAATGTTATCCCTGGTCTTAAAAAGTTTCTAATTGTGGGATTTTTTCATACAGTGAAAGGACGCTCATAAAACGTCATGTCTCTGCATTGACCAATGTGGCTTGTAAAGTTAACGATATGACTCAAATCCACTCCAAACATTATGAGCCCCGTATATTCTCCTCTTAATATCGTAGAGGAATGTATGGTTTTCCTTAAACGGAAAATACACGGCTTGTAGTTTGGAAACTCTGAATGCAAGTGTAACGGCAGGCTGGGGTTCAAAATTATTCGGGCATTGGAAAAGCTTTTGAAAACCAAATTATACCCTTTTTTCGAGCATATAATGAAAGAAGACGTAATTTTCTACCGAATGAGCAAAAGAATAAATATTCTTATATATGTTTTCCATGAAATATGATTGAATTTTGAAGGGCGTCGAAAATCAATGGAAAGAATGCATGCTAATTAAGTAGTAATTTCTTGCAGCGTATAGTTTTTGCGTGCAGCTCAAAAGAAGTTAGTTCGAAACTCGGCAGCCGGAGGTAACCGAATTATTATAGAATTATGCTGTAAGCTAATTAGTTTTAAAACCCTAATTAATAAATCTTTTCAAAACGAGAACGCATTTCGAGATTTTGGCTGGCATTCCATGAGTTAGCCCACCCACTGTAAAATATGTCATGCGTGCAGCACGCATGCAATTCACTTTGCCATCACTGATATGCCAGGCGAAACCGCATATGTTAGAACACGCACATGCATGTCCTTTGGTGTATCTCGGTCCATACGAGGAGAGAAATCCTAGGGAGAAATCGTCGAAACAATAACTATAGCACCGGATCGGGGCGTCTGTGTCGGATGCCGGAGTGGTTGCATAACAGCTGCATCTCGTACAAATTTCACCTTTTTTGCTTCCACTGCCCCTACTGTCTACTTTCGGCAAGGCGTTCGAGATGGAACTTGAAACAACATATTAGTAAAACTCATGTTCCAACAATAAAATTGGTTGTACTGTTTAGATTTTCTTAAGGTCTCCCAAGGATATGCGCAAGGAAACGCAGGTGGAAATCTTCGGGAAGACTAGTTGGAACGAAGGCCCTGACCAGCCCTTTCGCTGCATGCCAGTCGCTTTAAAATAACAGTCTTATTTTACTGCCGAATAGGATAGATCACCAACAAGCGAGTACCTGTAGTGTCCGGATACTGGCCGCCACTGCCTGCGGGTGTTCCACCGTTTTCCATCTGTTTGCCTTTAGTTGCCATAAGGGAGCAAAGTTTCGTTTGTTTTAACTTTTGTTATCAATTCGCGACTTGAAGACGAAAGTATTCGACTCCGAGTTTTAGCACAGTCGAATCGGTGGATGTGGCAGACAAACCATCGGGCAAATAGCCTTCGCGGCGTGCACACACTATTCGGCCCACTTGATAAGTCTTTCAAGTTTTGCCGATATCACCCAGAGGATAACGGAAGGCCTATGGTGTCCGACGTTTGACAAAAACTTAAATAGTCCTCTGCAGTCTTATGAACTTTGGTCTGGAGTCAGACAATCACCGATTAGTGGACGGTCCAAAAACGAACAAATCTTGTCATACTTCGTAGTCATTACAATCGCCGGCTAAATAATTTCAGTTAGACTCGTAGCGCTTCTCCAGCAGGTTTATTTAAAGATCTGATACACTCCTATGGCAGCGACGAACTATTGAGTTCTTCTCCTCTTCTCTTGAATCCAAGCCTTGTAGAGAGTGCAATCCGAGGGGGTTCGTGTCTGAAGGTGAGTAGTATGGTTGATAATGGCAAATAAGTCAGAAGTGACTCGTTAACGTCACTGTCATTTTCAGTTACCTTCTCAAATTTTTTGACTATTCGTCGTCATGGCACCACTTACGAAGACTGCCATCTGAACCCAAAGACAAAAAAGAGCGAGCGTGCCAAGTGCTGCGATCAGGTCGGTCAGAGAGAAGGGTGGGTCTCCTAGTACAGTGGTGCTGCACTAACCTGGCTTCAAATTCCAGGTCATCGAGGACCGGCGTTGACGACGACGCCGACGACGACGACATTTAAGTCAGAAGTCTCAATTTCGTTCTTCCCATCTTCCTAAGCACACGCGTCTTGACGAGGGAATTATCGAGTTTCTAGTCTTGGATGTGCCACAAATCTAGTTGTCCCAACATAATTGTCTTAACACGTGGCGCGGTTTGGGTAGCGTTCTGCCTAACTGACCTAGTTAGCACTTTACCAACGTCAGTCTCAGCAGCGTGTTTTGTCTTGCAACCCTGTTCATACTGGCCCGTGGGAAGGGGAGTATCTGTGACTGAGAGGAATGCCACGTACAAGTCCCACGTCCGGCCGTCTACCTCGATACCGCATCTGGTGTGGCGGGTGCAGATTCCATAAAACCATTGGTGGGTGGTGTTCGGTGACTACTGTAAAAATGGGTGTAAACCGCTTGTTTACCTTGCGTATGTTTGCCTGCGAGATAAAGTGGGAGAGGGAGCAGGCTGAGCAAACGCTGATTAGGGAAGGAAGAAAAGACTGTAATGGGAGAGGGAGAGGACTGGAGAATCGACACGGCCTAGGCAAACAGTTTGACCGCAAATGATTTGGGGGAAAAAACATCTGCAAGATTTGCCAAACTGCTCTCTTGCCAAACAGGCAGGCCAGAAGTGACTTCGCGTTCGGTTTTAATCGGTCTAAAACTCGGCGATTCCTTCTATCGGAAGTTACTTTCAGGGACCCGTTTACGGAGTGAACCCGCATGCGCCTACATGACAAGAATAATAGCAAAGGTTATTGACTGAAGTGAAGAAAAGTAGGAAAGGAAGATGGACTTTAAATGGACTCTTCGTTTTAATTGAACTCTATCCTAAAAAAATTGTAAAAACTTTTCTCACAAATTTCGGCGCTGATCGAGGTTCAGAAACGTTCTCCTGGCATGGTATTTAAAACGACTCTGCGAAATATCCGCGAATCGCCAACTGTAGTTGGCTTTAAAGGGGAATGGTAAGTAGAAAATTACAAGCTAGACTGACTGTACTCACAAATATGTTTAATAAAACACCTATTATTGCTATTACCAAGGTCCGCATGTTCAAAGACGGCGGCTCTGGATCCCAAGGAGTGCAGCAAATCTAGGTAGTTTCATTTCCTTACTTAAGCTGAACTTAGCGAATTTGAATTAGTGGAGATGTGTCCATGTATTTACCAGATGGAATCGAAACGGTATTAGGTCTTGGAGGATACAAGCAACGGCTTCTGTCTCGTTAGGTAATTTCCCAACGAACCTCCTGCAGCTTGACGCAGTAATTCTGACATAAATCCTGCAGAGCTAAATCTGGACCCGATAAAACAAGAGTAGCGCAACATATGGAAAATGAGGAGTATAGCTAATTATAAGCCCTTTTATTTTATGCATACTGTTTTTAAAAAGTGGATGGAGTAATTATGCTGCAGAAAGAACGATAAAAAGTGGCCGCTGGGCTCCGGTTCGCCTCAATCAGACTTGTTCAGGCTGCCCAGGTCTAGTCTATTCCTCCGCTATTCGATGCAGTTCTATTCACAGCTGCCATCTGAGGTAGGACTTCACTATGGGGAAATCCTGTCAAACTGACTGATACTCTCCTTAATTTCATGAAGAGCTACAGCACTCTGATAAACGCTCGCCCAGAGGTACCCCTAATCTACATCTTTGATAGGAAGGTAGGCGAACACCCGGGCCCCATTCCAAGAAATAACTGTTAAGCATGCGAAGGGTGTCTAACTACAAGCGTTTTGTCATAGAAACTTCGTACATTTCTTACTCTATTTGTTAAGTCCTCGTAAGACCGACTTTGTCTAGTAGTAATCGACTTTTTGATTTTGCAGGACACAAAGGTACTGCTACTAGTCATCATACGGCAGTAAAACCAATACCTTGAATGGTTTGGCTTGCTCATTGCAACGGTGGCTAGTACAATTCCGACTGTTAATTAGCTGACCTCAGGGGTTGCTCAGTACAAAACCAGGAGTTTCAAAGTCTGGAATTTGTTTAGTTGTATGGAGTCACACATCAGATGCACTCCACTTTTTTAGGGAGAAGAAGATATCTGCCCTGGCTTCTTCTTTTATTTCACGTACAATCTTACATACAAGATAGGTAGGCACTTCTTGATTTAACCGTGTTTTCTGCACGTCAGGTTAGGATGTATTCAGCTACCATAGCAGCGACTTTCAAAGCTGTCATGTCGATCGGATCAAAAGTTGCCGGTTGGTGTCTTGGGGCGCTTTCCGGTTGACGGACTGAGGGATGACGAAGGGTCTCATTGAATGTGGATTTTTGGAGAGTATCTCGAATGCTAAGGGGCAGCTGGAGAAGAGAGAAAAGTTGCCATCAGCAGCAAGGTTGCAATCAAAGACAAGGGAATAAAGTTCCAAATGAAACGTGAACCAACAGAAACTGGAAGGAAGGGCAACCAAAAGGAGTAAATTTATCCAAACTAGAGATGGTGTCGGCGCTCCTGACGCACTGGCATTGCTTCGTTAGCAAAAGTCTTCATCCAAGTCATCTTTTCATGGGCGCGGGAGCACAGCGAACTAGCCTGCCCATCTTCACATTGAAGGTGTCAATGCGCAAACAGCTCTCGACATAGGGTGAAATCTGTGTGCGTCAGCGTGGGTAAAATGAAAAGCGTACAAGACGAGGTAAATGTGTTTACAAAGTAGGTCACATGCACCAGAACTCGCTTAGAGTGAGCATAATGAATAGAGTCAACATTTATTGAAGCGCCACCCCTGAAACGATTTCATCCACTGAATGACGCCTGTCATCACACATGTCACAACCTATACTAAATGCAGGTGCATAAATGTTAATGCGAAAAAAGAAAAGACTAACTCGTGACCATAATCAGTAAAGAATAAACAGAGGATAAGTTATCACCAACGCGCCATTTTCGTTCCATATCGAGACTATTATAGACTTCACACGACAGTTTGGAATTCGCGAACGCGATGTTCATTGTTGGCTCCATGGCATGGCGGACACAGGGACGGTGACTTGCCAGTGAATCCGCTTATAATGATAGTAGACTTGCGCAGTATCCATCGCGCACTCTCCTCGTTCACCCAGCAGGACCCGGTGTCAAGACAGTTTGGAAGACCGGAGGCGGAATTGGGGACTTCCCACAGTGACAATAATGCGTTTTAATAGTTTTCTGCCGCTCATTACGCAGCTTCGGTTCGTCAGTGAGTACCCATGTGGTTCCTAGTTTTACTTCCCTTTTCATAGTGAAGACTACAACTATGTTTCTGTATAATGTTCAGTGTGAGTAAGGCCTTTGAGACGCAATTTTTCTAACACACAAAGCAATTGTCCAAATCTGGCATTGGACTGATCGGAAAACAAATCAGCGGTGAACACAATGGTTGGTCAGTCAATGCACGGTAGTATGCTGACTACTGAATGGACTTTATCTCGATTACTTTTGTGAACTGAACTAGCAAAAATAGCCGTGTTTACTTAGTGCTCATTTTTCGACTCGTTTTTGTCGACTGTGTGCCTTTAGTACTATCTACTGGGATGTATGTTGGCAGTATTGGGTACTTGTGTTAATTTTCTTTGGGAATTTAGTTGTACTCAGACGGTATATATTAGAAAAAGACAAGCTTTTGATTTTACACGAGTTGACAAATTCCCTTTATCTTAAAATACCACATTTATTTTTGCATATTCATATGGTTACCATCTTACATGACTCTGCATGTTTCCTTACTGTAGCACACTTCCATCCTAATACAGAATTTATGAGCAGTAGGGATGAAGGGGGAGAAGAAAACTATATGAACAATGATATTTTTGAAAATGCCTAAAGTTTAGAAGAAAATTACACAGAAGACCTGGTTCCCTGCAAAATATATGCAAGAAATAATTTTCGCGCACTTCTTAAGTTACCTTATGGCTGCGTTTATACGAACATCAAAACTCGATTAGAAAATACACACTGTCTGGCTGGTGAAATACCATAGGTGTCATGTACCTAAGCGGTAGGAGAGATGCCCATTCAAAAGTCATCATTATACTCTGTGGATATTGACTTTGACGGATACTCGGTTCGAATCGGTTGTCTCATATCACCTAGGCGGATTTTCTGGCTAAAAGTATGCTAAAAAATTTCACTTGGGGCTTTGCGAGTTTAAGAGCCTATGTTGTCTGAAGCATGGTTGAGCTGCTTGCCATCTCCCAAATATCCTACTATACAGACTGCAGACATGACCACCAGACGGCACTTTCACTGATTCTGGTGGAATTGTCCTCAAATGTTCTAACAATCTTCAGGATTGGACCTTAAAGTTCTTGTCCTGGGGAATCTAAACCCGTTTTGCCACCAAAACTAAATATCCCTTTCCCAAAGTTTTTTCGCCAAACGCACAGGTTATTTTCAGATTCGTTTTTTGCACATAGTCTTTTGCCCTACATTCCCGGGAGTCAACGTCTAAAAAGTAAAGCCTACCACTTCGCGGTCAGGCTAAAATACGAAACAGTGTTTAATTATAAAAATGCGAAATGTATAAGGAACCAAAAGAGGTCGATAGGCCAACACAGGCGCGGTAGGAAAATGAAAACACCAAATACGCCTGTCAACAGTAACTCTGTTCGGAAAGTAGTCGAGTAATGATAACGAAGCGAATGCAAAAAGACTAAGTAAATACGAAGAAGCCAGTGACGCCATTCGTTTTTGAATATACTTTTGACTGTGAGTTTTTTCAAATCATCATACTTTCTACCTCACGAGTTTTGTTTAGGCTTGGCTCCCGTGAGGTCAGCTTATTTTATTTGCAATCAGGTTATTCTGACGTGTGTCTGGTTGAATACGCGTCGTCATATGGACCTCTGATGGCAGTAGCAGGCATTAGAAATATAGAAATCATCAGTTCGGGTTATATGGTCTATTTTATAATGTTACTTTTAGCGTGGAGCACCAGTTATCGGCATTAGCAATTACTTTTACGCAGACCGGATTTGGTCGTTTTCAGTAGGTTGCAATTATGTCTAAAATCGTCGCTGATGCGCGATTAGACCTCCGCATCTAAGGGGAGGTTCAGCGACGCTACCAGAAGGCGGGTAGTCTGGAAAAAATGATATCCAACCTAACCAAATATCCCGAAGATCAAGAATTGAAATGCATATGCGCCTGTGAACCAAATGCTGCTGCTGATTCGTTCATTCGCCAATTGGGGCTGCACGAAAACCCTATACCCTCGTCCAAGATACTGCGTCCAAGGTATGCGAGTTCGGTGGAAGTGTGTGCCGGGGGGAGCAGGGGAGAGGTGCACACAGTACGCCTACAGAACCAACTGTTGGGCCTGCTGTGGGTGGTTGTGGTGTAGAAAGGGGGAGAGTGTGATTCCTCCACGTGCACACAAGGTGGCTAGGCGAAACCGAAGACATGGATCGCACACATGCCGACCAGCTGCACACCCCCACGACGTTAACCCACCAGCAAAGGGCCATTTCCGTGGGTGGGAGGGGAGTTTGGAGACTGTTAATTTACGAGAGGGGCAGATTTTGGCGCCAGCATGATGTGCAGTCCCTGAGGGCGCGTCAGTTGCTACAGCACCTCTTCGATGTCCACCAGCCCTGTTTCTGTTGGTGCTGAGGGGGCGGGGGACGCACGCCAAGCCTAGAGGTCGGGGCGTGTAGGCGAACATGCTAGCGCCAAGTGCTTGGGTCACAAATGTAAGCCCTAACCTCTGCTTCTCTTGGCGGAACGACAGACTTCTGCCGGCTTGAAACTTACCAAATGTGGACAGAAGGATTAGGAGGGAGGTCTAGAGGATGGCAGACAAATCAGTCAATCCGAGATTAAGCAACAGGGGAGTTTAAAATATGTGCTGTCAGCGCGACTCGCTAGACAGGCAGATGTTCAACCGCAAAACTAAGGTAGGCTCTTTTATTTCAGGCTTTCATAACCGCCGGTCTGGTGTTGCTGACTTCCAGCGATGATTAAAACCGCGAATTATGTCCAGATACTCAAAGCTACGTTGATTTATTTTCAACCATGGACGTGGTTGTTATTAACGGTGTCGCGCATTGTCAAGGCCCAAAACTGAACTCACTTATGTCATTATAAAAAACCTATTTCTCCTGTTGACACGGAGAAAAATAAAATGGAAGTTATGATCGAATGCATGATTGGCAGGCAAGGCCAAGCAAAAGCATTTTTTGCATGTGAAACTCCCAGTCTTTATGTGTGTACTTTGAAGCAATGGTTAAAAGGCAAAGAAATTAAAACTCCAAACGTTTCACAAATCTAAGCCATGTGGCGCATAGCCTTACATCGTCATCTGCACTTAGGTACGGGGGCGGAATCCAACGAAAGACTTGGTTTAAGAAAACATTTGCGAAAACTCAAACGCTCCTTTGGAGCGCATCCACACTGGGCATAGTTGCTTTACAGATTGTGTGTTCTCAAGCAGACTCACAGGTCTAGGATGCCATTGTACATTCCTACAAAAAATCGCCAGAAGTTTCAAGTGGAGGAATCCTGCTGGGGCCCATTTCTGGCTAGGATGAGATTACGAACCCTTTCGCAATGATCTCTATTTTATGATTAGACACTACGGCCCTTCATCCTCCAACAAAAAAAGATAAAAGGTCCTGACTTTCAAGCAGACTAACTGCATTCCTTTCGAGGATGTTAACGGTGACTAGTAGAAATAGCCACAGAGTATGTAAGATCAAATATAAACTAGGACTTCCATGGAGGCAAAACAGCGTCTATTTATAGTCAACAGGACGACGCCTAAAGCCATCACTGCCTAGTGCAAATTTGCATTTTTAAAAAAGTACTGTAGACTGTCCAGAAGGAGAAAGAAGTCAACTCTCCGAAATAGGTTTTTTATCCGACGCTCCGAACTAGCACTAGAGTTCATCATACACGTAAGAAAATTTATCGAATTTGTGAAATAGTTATTAGTCGATTTTCATCGGACGTGACTGCATAGAACAGGGTATTCAGGTGGATGTTCGAGCCGACGGTCGGTCCAACTGACATTTGAGTTCAGGTCCTTATTCTGTAACCTCCAACAAAGGCGCTTCAATGACTGATTCGATGGAACGTGCACGAAGAGACTGCAAATTGGACTAATTTTTTAGCTTCTGACGAAAGAATCGGATATTAGCTCAAGACATGCGATAAATGAACCTGCACTTTCGGATAGTTCGAATGTTCTTGCTCTTTTGGTTTGAATAGTTAAATGAGGATCTATGCTTCTATCCATTGAAAACGGGACCTGAGAGAAATGCCTGCCTCGCCTTAGTATCCTTATCCACTTCATTTTAAAAAGCTTTCGTACTGATACACTACCGCGCACCTGTCTCCTACAAAAAGAATCTTAGCCGACTGAAGATCAATCAGGAGGGTATAAAGAATCTTTATCACATGTGGTCAGTATGCGTACATGTTGGTGCGTGGTCGTTCAGATTGTATGCAAAAAAGCCTTGGGTGCATAAAAAGTACATAGAGAGAACAGGAAAGCCGAATAATGGTTGTTATTGGACGCAGTTTCCTTGGCAATGGACTGCAATGAGGAAGTGTATGGTCCTCATCCCAGAGGGGCTGATCAGGAAGGCTATCTTGCCAAAGGGTCTGGGAGCAGGCGGATGAGCAACCACCTCACCGAGTCTCCAGACTTGGATTTGATGTGGAACACCACCTCACTAATTAACAAGCGCGGTCCATTCAAACAGCCATACTTTTCTTTGACTCCAGTTTTCCGCTCTGCCCATATGACCTCTATAGGACCCAGCCGAATGCCTCAATTATAGTGACAAAGCCGGACACACGTTCTACCGGTTGCTCCAACCTTGATATTGAAGATTCTGATTAACTGCATGGTCGATATGGCTTCGAAAACTGCCGCTTGAAAGTATGTCTGTCTTGAAGTACCTCCGTTTTCTGATTTTTGCCTAACCGGCAAAAAAGAGACGTTTACCGCATAGGAAAACTACCGAGCGGTGCTTAGACTCCCACCACCTTTTGAGCTGAAGTCACATTAGAAGAAAAACCCAGTCTCACTTTCTTCTGATTGGCTGTGCCGCGAGCATACCCCTCCTTGCTTCACATAGCCTGCTAATCTCGTGTGTGGTAAAACATGACCATTCTGAAAAGAGTTCTTTAAATTCTGCCTGTAGACTAATGTGATTACAAATTAACTTGACGACTTACAACTAGTGACCGGCCTCGTAAAGCGTTAACTGAAGTTGTGAAGTATTTTCAATTAGGAAAATTTGCGGAAAGATCTTATTTTGTAGCCGTACCTGTTAGGGGTTAAGGGTTAGGGTTAGGGGTTAGGGGTTGGAGTTAGGGACTGAGGTTACGGATTGATGTTAGGGCCTAGGGGTTAGCGGTCAGGGGTCAGGCTGGGGCTTGTCTAATGCAGGTAAGGCTGCCAAATGAGATCCAACCCAAATTGCTTTAGTAGAGTTGTAATATTGGTTATCATGCGGTATAATCCAACGGCATTTCAGATATGACGGGAAACCAACTTTCGGATGCATTTTCTTTCGTTCGCCTGCAGAAACCGCACTCGGCGAGAAGTGGCCACTTACGTAGTATTACTTTTTCGTTGACTTTTCGACGTCCTTGCAAATTCAAATATGTTTTGTTGGAAATATGCATAAAGGTACTAGTTCTTATACTCATTTGGTAACAAGACACCTCAGCTTCTATACTACAAACTTTGGATGAAGATGTAACGGCAGATCTGTTTAAAAATTACTCCAGAATAGAAAAACTTTAAGGGCCAAGAAAATGCTTTGGCAACGGTAGGGGTTAGGATCTTCTGTAGCTGGCAACTCCAACATGCACGCCAAAATTCAGTATGGCGGTAAATCTTACTTATTTTTCACCGTTTCCATTGTTTGAAACTCCCCTGCGTTCCTGGCCAAACGTAGACTCACAAGCGGCGGTTTATTCGAAGTCCCTTATTTTTTGGAAATCACCTTTCGTTTATTTTTTAAATATCACGCTCACTTTCTTTGCCAAGTGACAGCGTACGATAAAACTTTCGGTAGAAATTTATTTATTTTCTGTATCTTCTAGCATCCCAGCCGCCCTCCCTCCTGCGTATTGCCCATCCGTAAAACCCCCTTTACCATTGTTCAACCTACGACAAGTTAGTTGGTGCCCTACAGCCTAACGTTGCCTATGCTTTCTTTAAATAGAAAATTTGGAGAAGACGTGATCTGATAGCAAAACAGCAGAAGAAGTCGCATTTTATGCATGTTATCCGTAAAATACATTTGGAGCTATAAGAATAGGAAACATTCTTACTGCTTACATTGCCATTTTACACCGAGTGCGGTCTTTGCAGACGGCCGTAAAGAAATGCATTTATAAGCTGGCATCTTACCGTGTCTGAAGTATCTTAAGGCTAGGCTGCGTGATAATCATTCTCGCAACACCACCAAAGAAGTCCTTCCTAATCAAAAGAGCATTCCAGAATTTTGGTTAATATTTCACGAGATCGGTCGCAAAATCGAGTAGGCAAACAGGGGCCGATCTTGGGGAGGTCCACCAGAATAGAGTTTACGATGAAATTTTGGCGATCTTGCTTCAAAGGAAGCGATACAGTCTGGGAAACCTGTTACGGGACTGCCCAATGTAAAGGTGTTAATGCATTCATGTGAATCGTTAGCAGGGAGATAGTCGACAAAGATCTGCATAAAAGTCATCTTGATGAGACACACTTACCGACACACCTCAAAAATTAATGAGATGTTTTTCCAAATTGGAATTAAGCATTGGGCTTAGGGTTTCAATGGAGTTTAACGTTATGTTTGGAATTAGGTCTATCCTCTTAGTTTGCGCCTTCGAAGTCGTACTTTTACTGTTTTGATTGTCCCCAAATTTGAAAACATGGGTGGACGATTTTCGGGCGGGGGATGATAAATATATACGGCCGTTTTCTTTCCAATAAAAAGTGCTAGGACAAGATCAACATGAACTCGGAGGAACTCCTTGCAGCCACCCAAATAACATATATGCATCTGTCTGCATTTAAAAATGTCCGACTTAAAAGAATGTTTCGCGTCCCTGTATAAAGCGATAATTCTCCGTGTCTGATTAGTGCACTGCTGGAGGTGGGAGGTTAATTTCATAATTAAGCAAAAGAGAGTTTACCATAAGTATTCACTTCCAACTGAAATCCGCTACCCGGAAATTCAAGTCATCCAGCACATAACTATAGCAGCTTTCTGGGCGGTGACCGCCGCTATTTGTGTGCATAATATCCCATAAACAAGATGAGTAGTTTAAACCCGAGCACGGGTTTACGGGTTACTGAATACCGACACAAATGTCCAGGAACATGCTAGAGTATGTTTCAGATACTTCCAAATATTAGGGGGTATGGCCAAAAAGGGCTTGTTTGCACGGCTGATTTTGTCTCTTAAGGAAGAATATTAGATTGCAAAAGCGGATTTAATTTTACGGGTTAGGAAAATGCACTAATATTTCCTTATTTTGGGTCTGGGGGTTGGTCATCAAATATGTTTTCTCCACATAGACACCGAATTAACGTTCCGCCAAATGCCTCATGTGGCTTGCATCGAAAAATGCTGTCGGCAAAGACTAAGGTAACTGGAATGATCACTTTTGGTCAGCTAGGCTCGCCACAACCGGATGCCGGACCCATAAGATCCGAATCGCGATCCTTTGGTTATCGAGCACTTTTAAGTCACTCTTCCCATTTTGTGTAATGCCCCTATGGTACAATTGCAAATAATCTGATCTCCTCTGTAAGGTTTTGAGTCCATAATTCATATAGGAAAGTGACCGATAGAAAAAATTGTAGGGGACCAATTAACTGTGATTCAAAACTTAGGCGCCCGACCTGGGGTGTCTTTGGCCGATGATGGCAAATTATCCAGAAACGGCTATTTCATTGTCTCTGTTCTTTGTCAGTAAAACATCTCGATTTCTGATTGTCATGCATTATGCGACTGGCTGCGTAGACCCAGTCTCGGGACTACGAGACAAAACAAACTCGTCCATTTCCCTCTTCCAACCAGGATAAAACATATATCTTTCTAAGACTGACATCCAGAAGAGCGCTGTCCGATTCCAACAAAAGTACGCTAGGTACCCAACTTCGAAAATGCCAAATTATTGCGCACTTTTGCATATGACTGCTTGTGTCAAGAGTAGGGCGCTGAACTTACAGAATAATGGGCAGGTCCAGGAGATTCGTCAGGTTTCTTCTCTTTAAACCGTTCGCTCTGGAAAACCATTAGTCCTGATCGCGAGTCAACATCTCGTGAAATACAGTAATCGGCAGGTCCTTCAGGGCGGGGAGTGTACAGCCATTTAGTTATTTAAAATAAGCAAAATGAAAACGCCTATTTCAAATTGATAGTATCCAAGACAGTTGAGGAACAAGACAAAATTAGTGTGAATACTTCGATTTAGGAGCTTATGAACTACTCATATATTCACGTCCAATTACTTAGTCCACGGACTAGAAAGCTTTCGAATAGGGTAAAAATTTCGATATAATAAGAGTTTTCACTTATTTGCGAATGAAGACTCAATTGTATAAACCACGCCTTATGACTACCAGCCATGTAAATGTTATCGGAAACTGACTTATGAAAGCCAAATCATAGTTTTGCATCTGTGATCACAAACTAGCTGTTATCTGTATTTTACAAATTTACAGCCACAAAATGATACCTGGAAAGTCGGCGTTTCGGCTGCCGATAGCCGAATTTTTTCCAAATCTGTCTGCAGAAACGAGAAAACCCTCTTTATGGTCGCAGGGGTTCGGCTGATGCAAAGGCTTTTTATCGTGGACGAGCGCATAGGACTCCTGTACGTTGTAGGTGCCCGGTGGAGGCGCGTTCTGCAATAGTGTACATATATACCATGTGAGCCCTCAGTTGCATATGTCCACATGCAACAGCAAATTTGAAATAGAAAGATGGTACAATACTAGAGGGGTGAACACGGAATATTAATACTGTGATCGGTATCAAAGGCAGGCACGTCCCCAGGGCTTTGTCATTAACTGGCTATCTAATCCACTTCGACGTGGGCTCATAATCCTCAAGTAGTCAGACAAAATATGAAACAGTGAAACGTGTTCAAGAATGAACTAAAATGTAAGGGCTTTATCGATGACGCATAAGGTCACCTAGTAAGTTTTAATAAATGTGGACATGGATATCGTATAGCTCAATATGGGCGTTAGCTCTTGAGTCTGGTCTTTGATGAAATGTGGAACGTCGGCAGACTTGCAATGCCGCTCAATTTTTCGGAAAGGATTTTGGCAAAATACTGAAACATGCACTCTCTACCCATGAAGTTCTCTTGCAGAAGCTAGCAGATGTAAGGAACTCCCTATACGCTGTTTGTAGTGAGGGGAAATGTATATTTAAAGTTATGCAGCAAGCTAGCCAACTGGAATGCATCGAAGTTCTTCCCAGTTCTGACAGAAAATCCCTGGCGTATTTCGTCTATAGTTAGCGAAAAAAGAGCATCAGGTTCTTTTCCGAGTCTAACAACCTCTTGTAAATCTTGATTGTTTAGCTCGTATAACTAAATCAAATATCGGAAAAATTGAGGTAGTTAAGACGGGAGCTTATCATGAGCACAAGTCCATAGTTTGAGACACTTAATCTGCTAGTTCTGGTATATATGGCCTTATTTTGTTTAGTCAGGCATTAGCTCTTTTATTGTTTGCACCTGATTGAACAGCTCAACCGGACTCAGCAGAAGCCTCTAGAAATTTATCGGAAAGTGCGGAATATAAGACTAGCTGCTTTTTCATTTTGCCCAAAAAGAATTTGTCAGGTGTGGCGTTTGAAGCTTGGGCTTGCGTATACTCTTGGCGACGTTTTTAGGATCCTTCGTCTGAAGCGTTGCACTCTTCACTTACGTTTGTGATTACATTTGAAAGTGAAGATTTTTGTTAGGAAAACATCAATGACTGAAATACTCTTCTTTTAAAAAGCTGTTTTTAGAAGTTAGTAATCCCTTTAAAGTTTCTATTTGCATAGACAGTTATGAAACAAACTATGGGGTTGGTTAAATGACTAACCAACTTGGCCGATAACCGCCAGCAAATGACGGTATGATGACTACATTGCCACCATTGTGGGAAAGATTGATTTATTCACGATATGCGCTTACTCCTACAAGGTGAAAAATTGTCGATACATTGATACTTTTATTGTGGTGTAAGTGAAGATGACCGCGGTTCCTCAGTTCGTAGACAAGCGGATGACAACAGCTCATTGCTTGGTTGCTGACAAAGAAATGGATGAAGTCGAAAAAGGTTATAAAGTCAAATGACACTTTTCTGTTATCAATCCTCCGTAAATCGGAGCATAGTATGATCCCTCATATAGTAACTTTTGTCAGATGAGGCACCGGTGTTCAGCGAAAGCGGATGTTAGAACACCTACATGGAACCATTATCGCCGCAATGTTCTCTTGGGTGGCCAGCGACGTACCAGCAGTGCCTATTCAACATGGTGTAATCGGTCGGATTGGGGAAGAAACTCGTCATGGAGAACTTGGCGATACTTAGGTAGGTGGTGTCAAAACAAAGCAAACTAACAACACTAAGCACCTGCGATGATGGGGTCTTATCTTAATCATACCTAAGGAGGCAGCGACATTCCGGAGACACTGTGTTAGATCGACGGACACAGATTCTAATCTTCAAGTTGCGATTGCATGCAACAGGACAGCGGACGCTTGGGTCAATTGTAGAGCGTTCAAGTCAATAACCAAAAATTCCGGATTCGAATCCTCGAGATCAGGCATTACTGCTTAACTACGGCTGGTTAACCAGAAATGGCCATTGAAATCCTCCCCGTCTTTGCCGCTGCTCCGTTCAACACATTTCGGCACGGTACACGACTATCTTTGTGGGCTATAGACTGAGCCCCAAGGCACAGTAAAACGAGATTTTCCTGTAACCCGATCGGAGGACGCATTTCCAGAATAATTATATAACTGTTTTTGGTCACATGTGGTTATGTAGCCCCACCTGAAGTAAACAAATTCCAGCCACCTGTAATAAGGGACCAGTGGTAATAGGGGTTTTTACAGAAAGGGCCGGGGAATTCATGGAAAAATTGGCCATATTTAGATAGGTGGCGTCGAAGCAATGCAAATTAATAGCACTAAGCACTGGAGAAGGGGGAGGGGATGCTGATGACGATACTGACGCGGATAACGAAAGCAGACAGGAAGACAGGGAGGACGCTATAGATGGTGATGGTGGTGGTGCCTGTGCAATAAGATTGTACCTGTGGAACTTCGCTCTCGCGTTTACTCTTTGACACGAAAGATGACTTAATGGCTTTTCCTCCGTCGGTTGTGGTTGTATTTGGCTGATAGTCGGTCGGTCCAGGGGTTTTAAGGACAGTGGAAGACGCCACTGTTTTCCTTGGCTGTGAAGAGTCGAAGGGCACCATCTTGCCCTTTGCCCTCTGCTCTATCCGCTTCATAACCTGCGTAGTCATGTCATCATTGATATTGTAGGATCCCGGTGCTGCAACGTAAAAAAAGGCGCTTTTAAGATTTGACGAGAAAGTTGATCAGGCGGTTAGGAAGAGTCAGAAGCATGAACGTGGGGGAAATGAGCCCGAAGGAAGAGCAAATACGTTCAGTATAAAGAAACTGTCATTTTACCACATTTAGGATATAACACGACAGCGGCAGCAAATATGACAGCATAATGCATTAGATGTGCTATCTCACTAAATGTTAGCCGAAGTTCTGAAGTGTGTTTTTGATTAGGACATATTACTTAACTAGGATTGCGATACTAATTACCTACAGTATAACCCCAAGATACTTCACTTACGTCAAGGCAGCAGATTCTGGATGCATTTTTTCCGGTTGTCCGCAGAAACTACACTCTTAAAAACGGTTACCTAAATAGTATGAAGTCTTCCATTTAAATTCAAATATATTTGATAAGAAATATGTATAAAAGCGCGCTTTTTATACGCTTCTGGTGGCAAGTAATGTTTTCAAGATTTTGCTTGCAGAAAAGGTATTTTTCGGCTTTTGAAAGTTCCTTTTTACAGGCTTTTGAAGATCTTAAAATGTTCATTCATAAAGCATCGTGTTTATCGGTTTATCAGTGGTACTTATAAGCCACACAACCTGGTCCGCATCCACTGCAAAATTTCATGAACCATATATTACTTCTGCTTAATAGCTTGTAGAAATGTGTGGTTTTCCTCACAGTGAATATATGCAGACTGTAGTTTGGAAAGCTTGCATGCGACTGTAACGGCAGATGAGATTCGAAATTGTTCAATAATTGGAAAATAATTTTCTTAAAATGTGAAAGGCATTCTTTTTCGAGCAAAAATGACTTATTCTACTATTAAAAAAGTACAAAATGGAATATTTGTGTGCTGGTTTTCATAAAACATGTTTTGATTTATAAGGGTATCAAAAATCAATGGGAAAACACACACTACTTAAGTAGCCATTTGTGTGTAGGTTCTTCAGACAGCCGGAAAGGAGTGCGTTCTAAAGCAGAGGCTTTGGCTTGACTGAAATGTTCTGGGGTTATGCTGCACGAGAATTACTGTTACAGCTTTACATAAGTAATCATTTCGCATCGAAGACATGCCTGAGAATTTCGGTTAATATTTCACAAGACGGCACGTATGCCGTAGTTGTTTGCGTGCTTTGTAAGCAAAAAGCCAATTTCAACCATTCACTTTAAAGTAAAACTCACTTAAATAGAACGGATTCTTGTGCCTAAAACCACCCCTACTTATCGGGTGGAAGACGCACCTTTCAACTTACAAAATCTAATCAGGTAGATAAAGCTGATCTTATTCCTATCACATTGGAATGGAACTATACAGGTGATTCCCAAAGACTGCAATAATTTAATATGTGCGGTAGTATATACGCACACATCATAGCTTTGTTCACTGTCATATATGAGGAAGAATATTAAACTACAAGCTGGCGTTAAAATTGTCTCATTTAAGTTATTGGGTTTATTAAAGTGTCTAATCACCCAAAGGACTCACGTTACTGTACTGATAAATAGTAGAGTTAATTATCCGACAACGTCTACCTTCCAGTCGAAAAAAAACAGATCAATAAGCAGTTCTTTAAGGATCTATACTTTCAAAGACGTATATTCGTTATCAACTAGTTTTACATGAAGGCAAATGATAGGAATCGATAATGACACGGTTTTAACCTAAACAAACAGTTCATTGTAAAACAACCAAACTCTGAATAAGTTGACACCAGAGAGAGCCGGGAAAGCCCATGAAAATTTGTCAAGATACCCAGGAGCTTGCTAAGGGCTATTTGTAAAATCTGTGATTATTAATGCCGCATGCCGTAGAAGTCTCGTACGTCATTGGACGTGACAAGAGCCAGGGAGCACATTTTCAGCTGTGTATGCTTCAACGCCACAACCGTTGCGCCTTTTCGGCGAGAGTTTTGTGCTACGAGGGAAACATTTACGACTGAGAATGTGGCAGGACTTTTGGGTTAAATGGAGACCAGGACACCTTCCTGTTTTCGTAGTCGCTTTTATCATTAGTGCCTTGGTCTACGTTTGATGCCCGCAGCCGACGCCTCAGACCTGATGAGTAGTCACTGGTGGCACTAAAAGTGGTGGACTTTTCGGTCGTGTATACTCACTGGGCAAAAATGGCTGCGTGAGGCCTATTTAAAAGTCAGGCGTCCTTGTTCTCTCAATGGCGCTAAATTAACTATCACCACCGTAATGCCCCTCGATAATGAGAAGAGGGGCACGGGCTAGAGCAGATTTGGTTGATAGTTAAAAGAGCAGTTAAGCGAAAGCAATTATCTGGTCGTAGAAAGCTTGGAAGTGGTCTGGTTTACAAAAAGCGTTTGTTAAGCTATATTTGTCGAGGTGGAAGGGGAGAAAGCAACTAAAGGGCACTGTCAGGGCATCATATATCAAACTAAAAAGGGACTCGTGTGCTTATTTTAATTGCTTCGCTCTCTGCTAAGATGTACCGATTCATTATTGTTGGTTGTCGTCAACAGCTTCTCTCTCTCCACTCCCAAATCCCCTCTTCAGGGATGTCAGTGGAAAAAACCACTTTGAGGAAGCCGCCCTAGGGTCACTCCGGTGCCATAGAACTGAAGCAAAACAAAAGTTTGCAGTTTTGCCCTAGGGATGCAACGTAGAATTGAAAATTTACATAAATTTAGCAGTACATGTCAAGTAACGAAATTTATTTCAGAATTCAGGCTGTTTTCCACTCAGGAAAACATTGCCCCTGAAGGCAAATTATTTGTGCCCTTACAAACTGACCCCTTCTTAACCGAAAGAATATGTGGACGAAAACTGGACTTACAGTCTCAGAGTAGGCCTTTGACCGATCCACTGCCAACTGTATAACTTTGAGTCATTTTACTGGCACTGGCGTTCAAGGTCAAAATACCATCTCATTCATCATCATCAAACCTCCAGTTTTGATATCAATTAAGGTTAGAATTTAGACCAGAGTATCAACCATAACGGTTGTAAATCACAAATTCAGGGTGCAGTTTTCTTGGCTGAAGTGTGTAAGCATTTAGTCGATTGGATAGAATTCTCACAAATTTTGTCAATCTGCCATTCCATGCGCCAATTATATTGGCCGATCCAGGACGGTGTACCGACTCAGCACGTCTTATAACGGACCGATGAAGCAAAACAAACAGGAAACAATCATTCTGGTTTCTCTTTTCTTCGTTGCTAATACTATTTGATGCAAATAGTCGTCTTTAGATTACATTTTTATATGGTTCGGAGTAGTTTAAACGACTCAGTGTACATCAGTATAGAAGAAAGGCGAAACATACAGGTCTGAGTACCTCCTGTAGCCATGAAAGCGCGACAAGTAAACCATTCTTCATAAACTAACTCCCGACTGGAAACTCTCAGTATATCTGTAAGATGGACATTTGTAGTACATCGCATACTTGAAGGTTTATAGGCGGCGCCCTCCATGACCCTATCAATGCACAGTAATTTGAATATTTACGGCCAATGAAAAACTGTAAACGCTTAGAGTTGAGTTGGAGTCAAAACACCACACAATTAAAACAGTGACTGTTCATGTTCAGTGAGAATCAGTGCAGAAGTCGTTCTTTTGTAGAAGTGGTCCCTCCTTAGACAAAACCTGAGGGTAGCCCTAAAGGAAACATATCACTCAAATCTGATTTCGGCATTTAGACGGTAAATGTGTCCTGATCACATCTGAGCGGAAGTATTACACAAAGCCTTTATAAGCATTTAAGTAAAACTGTCCGAATGTGCCATATTTCTGCTCCTAAGACCTCTTTAGACATGTCATCTTACGTAGACAATAAGGGCAAACAATCGCAATTTTACTACCAAAAATTCGATTGCGATAAACGGGTTGTTGAGGGTAGATCTTGAGCGAATGCCCAAAAAATTGCAAAATGGAGAGTCTCAATAATTTGGGAGCGGGTAGATCCTCTTGATCACGTCAGGGAGACAGGGCATACAGCAACACACGGCATAGCCGGCGATGGAAGTATTTTAATTTCAGATTCCCCAGAAAAAAACCAGAAGGCCTGAACTAAGCCTGTGGGTAGGACGAGATAACAATAAACATTCAGCAAAAGCCACTGGTAGAGAAGAAAATTCAAAAAATTGCATATCACACTAGAAAAGGATTAACCACCTCAGCTGTCAGATGCGGCACTGTTTTAGCATAAAATAAGTTGTTCACGAGCAGTAGGGAGATTCAAAGGATCCCACATATGCAGGCATGCCAGCTAATCTAAAAGGCGGTTACTCTGTCTGTTGAATGTCTTGCCATGTTTTGCGGGGAAAATCTCAGTTGTCAGCCTTGTATGTACAATCTTGCGCGATGGGCCCCTACTGCTGCTCCCCTTTTCTCATGTCATCTCCGCTTAGAAGGTTCGAAACTGATACAACGGGACCTTTCTCTGACATATCATGCATCATGCTCAGAGAAATAGATCTGAGGCTAAGATCATCATTTTTTCGTGGCTTCAAGCAAATTTACTCCTAACATTTGAAGTTCAAAGCATTCTGTCAAGGTAGTAGTCATGAAAATTTCATTCTCATGTACCACATCACAAGAAGAACAAGAGTTCACTGGTGAATGCCTCCGCTTCTTGATGTACCAAGATTCCTACGGTAAAGCAAGGGGGCCGGTGATCTAATCTGTTCATGGGGAGCTCTGACGCCTGGGGGTTCGCTTCTCCTGCCGGCCCTCCTATCATCCTATAACCGACAGCTCCATTCTCCGGGTGGGCAGGGCTTCATTACCAATGCAAATTGGATCTCGAAGCTTGATCCAGTTCCTGTGCAGGATTAAGGGATAGGTGGGGATGTCTAGGCTATATCCCACTCACTCCAGACTAATAAGTGGCAGCCGCTGCATTTACATCCTTCGGGGCCGGATTAGGAACGAGGTCAGCCTGGTGGTGACGGAGTGATGAAGGCAGGCGGGGAGGGGACACGACGTCTCTCCCCCCATATGCTGATTAGTGCTGCCACAAAGCTAAAGATTAAAGCTTCTATCGTCTAGTCACATGCTAATCCACGCAGGTGACCGTGTCTCCTTAGCTGAAGGACGGGAGTCAATCACCGGACCTCTCTATTTCTTGTACCACTGGGATAAATGTCTCATTGAGCGCGTCATCCAGATAACCGGAAAGTCACTGTTCCGCCAAACTACAAAAAGGCAAGGAATAATGGAAGGAAAGTACAAATTTGACTTACATACTTCGCGAAGGGCATGCAAAGATTTCGCAAGTATGATCTTAGGAGCACTTACAACTTTTAGCTGGATCGCAAAAATTACCATGACCGAACTATGCTATCGTTTTGCTGCCTCCTCAAACTGTCAGAGGCAAGCTGTGTGCTTCCTCCACAGTAGGTAATAAATGTCAGCATCTTTACTAGGGCGATTATTTTAAATAATAGGCCTGCTTACGCGCAAATGTTTCATTTTATTTTTAATTGCAGGTTGTACCAAGGTCTTTTAAAAGAGGGAGAAAGTCTACTCAACTAGTTGATGGAATGTCTGGCGCGTTTTAAGTGAAGGACGGGGTCGCATTGCCTACTTTCATTCGTTTGCGCCGGATGTTATAGCTCTCGCTGCCAAGTTGTGCTTGCGGGTTGTTCTGCTAAATAGGCGTCCGGCAGTGTCTCGGACGAACGTTTTCTGCTCGTGAGAGTACCCTAGTTCTGTTAGCTAGCATTATAAAAATATCTCTGGCTATTAGGAAATGCTGACTATGTCAAATATCTGCTGAATTTCGAGACTGGTCAGATTTCGCAACGCCATTTTCCCCGAAACAAGCGAATCTTATCTTTATATTCGCCCCCCTGTAGTCCGAAACACCCAACGTTTGTCATACCATAGGCACTGCCCCAGTCCAATTGATCTAAGGTAGGAGACCACATCCACCGCACTCGAGACTTCGAGTGTCAACCATACAAATTCTCTGAAAGAATAGTAGTATAGTGAGAGTGCAGCGTCATTGTCCGTATACTTCTTAGGGCCCCATTCATACTGTCTGTTGTCCTACGACTTTTTGATCTTCCCGGTCGTCTTGAAGAAACTCTCAGCTTAACAGATGTTGATTTTACCCCTGCATTACATTACCTACAGTGTGCCTATGTTCCTCATGCACTGCCTAGGCTTGTCCTTGATTTTATGCCGCAGTTTTTGGTAGTGTCAGTGGAAACTTTCCTGGTCATAAAATTCGACTGATTTGTGCACAAGATGGTCGTCATCGCAACCGCAGCCGCAGCCATCCTTACCCCCCCTCCCATTTGCCGACACCACCGATACTCCCACTATCGGCATCACCACTAGCGCGGTGGCGGCGACGGGTGTGCCTGCGTATGCGACCTCATTCGCCTGTCCAGACGGAATCGCTGCAAGTGCCGGTCATCGAAGGAAACATAATCATGTCCTTCATGACATTATAATTTGTTAATAGAACCGATCGGCTGCCCAGCCAGGTTTTCAAAAGAATGTCGACTGCCGGTAGCTCCAGATCCTTCAATACTGATGGCTCTCATCATATTTATTAGCAGCACCGTTATCATCGTCATTCTTATCGTCCGCAGTTAGGGCGGAGAATAGAGAGTGCTGGTATACCTCCCTTTCTGCATACCGAAGGGTCCTCAAACGTAATAAATCCACCATTCAATTTAAAGACCCCTAAAGTTGCTGATTACTATTGCATAGTTTCGCTTGCAGAAATGACCGGTACTAGCTAAAAAGACAGACAACCCTTTCATCGTTTTGACGTTTGAAACTGAACTTATAACGGAAAGCACCCGCGAGTCGTCAGGGGCTTGTGGGGGGACAATTTCGCGGAATTTGCGTCATATTACAGCACAGCGTCGGTCAGACACTCGAGTCCTGCAGGGGAAGATGGACATCCCCAGTACGGCAGGTGACCTAGCGCTAAATTTCAAGTGGGTTCTTATTCTCGTACTCGAACTTCGACCCTAGCCCTAACACTAACTGAATTACTTCCTGGGACTCGCCTATCCGCTCCTGTCAACAAAAATAGCTCCAAACCCCACCAGAAATTTCCGGCAAGGCCACCTGTAATACGGGAGGTCCAAATTCCCCTGCCCAACCAACACTCGTCAGGGTTTTTGCTTAATCCCCGTGTTGGGTAAGTGATAAAGCCGATTTTGTGTATGAATGCTGATATGCGTTACTTGTCTGCAAATTTAGACATCGCGCGGCATCTTAGCGGAATTTTATCGGATTCGACTCAGCTGGTCGTGACAACTTCGAGCGACCCTCAAAAGCCGTGTTCCAAAAATAATACTCAAAAGCTCGTTAGTATTTTCCTACAAAAGCATTTCATTAACAGTAGCTGTGCGTGCTTGTTCAGTTGGAAGGCGGGCAACTGATGGGCATACTCGGTCCTACTCAAGACTGAAAGTCAGATTGCAATGGCTCCCCCGTAATGTTCCCTTCCTGGTTCTGCCGCTTAACTAAGTTGCGAGGAACCACCGAATTAAACAAGTTGTATGTGTGGCGCATGCAGACGGGTTCTTTAACTTTGTCAGCCACTTGCACTCCACCGCGCATCAGCGGACTTACTGATTCGGACAGTGAATTGGTGCCTGGAAGAGGAAAGAGAGATTGAGGCCGACTCTGGGGACTGCGGCCCCACAGCACTCAGCACATACGCCTCAATATAAACAAACTATCATGATGCGTTCAAAGTCCTGGCTTGGTGAACTGCCAAACGACTGGTTAATTCGGACCTCCGCCCAAGACGGAGATTCGGGCTGCAATGCCACCTTTTTGAGGTAGCCTCTATGGCAGTCTCACCCCCCTGGGATCCAAGCATCTCCTTCTTATTTGCGCAATATTCTGGTCTAGTGTTCACGGACAAGGCGTGTGTGTACGCGCATACGGGCTGTTTAGCTTCGTTAGCCATCGCGCCCGATCACGCCTCCCGTCTTTATGACTATGCCTTAACAAGGGACTCAGATGGGGGAGGGAGGTGGCGGTGCGGTGGATGCGGCTCGAGTCTATTCTCACTTTCTGACCGTCTCTGTGCCCACACTGCACGCGATGGAAATCGTAGTTTGCGAAGCTCGAACTGTCACGTTCATTCTAAACCTATTAGAATTCAAAATAGGGTAGTTCTTTTAATTAACTGAGAGGCGGACATGGATTCTGAGAAGTTTGGGCATATTGTATAAAGCTGCATTGGTTTAGGAATTTGAGGCTAGTGTAAAAGTAAATTAAATAAGCAATCAGTTGCAAGCCTTATTTTGACTGACATGGACAATTTCATTTTTCTTGGTCGCTTGCCTGCATGAAGATGGAGCGACTGCTTAAATTATTTGAAAAAAGACGAAGGCACGATCACTGGGACGGTAGAATTATTGGCCTTAGCTTTCGAACTCGAACTGGAGTTCATCATCAAAGACTGCTAGAGTGCAGCAACGTGTGAACACTTATATCGTTGTGCCGTGAGGGGGGAGGGACTACGTCCGTGGCTAGGTCTCGTTTGTGCTCTCTGGCCCACAATGGTCTCCCGGCGTGCTGATGACGTTTGTACTTCGCGGCGATGTGAGCTGCGCCACCTGCTTGCGTGGTCAGAGTGCGTGATAACACGCAGGCAAATCAGTGCGTCTATTAATA
>CACRXP010000036.1:1081364-1099608 GCA_902702965.1 Spirometra erinaceieuropaei | reverse complement strand
TAGGAGACCACATCCGCCGCACTCGAGACTTCAAGTGTCAACCATACAAATTCTCTGAGTGAATAGTAGTAGAGTTAGTGAGAGTGCATCGTCATTGTCCGTATACTTCTTAGGGCCCCATGCATACTTTCTGTTGTCCTAAGACTTTTTGGTCTTCCCGGTCGTCTTGAAGAAACTCTCAGCTTGACAGATGTTGGTTTTACTCCTGCATTACATTACCTACAGTGTGCCTATGTTCCTCATGCACTGCACAGGCTTGTCCTTGATTTTATGCCGCAGTTTTTGGTAGTGTCAGTGGAAACTTTTCTGGTCATAAAATTCGACTGATTTGTGCACAAGATGGTCGTCATCGCAACCGCAGCCGCAGCCATCCTTACCCCCCCCCCTCCCATTCGCCGACACCACCGATACTCCCACTATCGGCATCACCACTAGCGCGGTGGCGGCGACGGGTGTGCCTGCGTATGCGACCTCATTCGCCTGTCCAGACGGAATCGCTGCAAGTGCCGGTCATCGAAGGAAACATAATCATGTCCTTCATGACATTATAATTTGTTAATAGAACCGATCGGCTGCCCTGCCAGGTTTTCAAAAGAATGTCGACTGCCGGTAGCTCCAGATCCTTCAATACTGATGGCTCTCATCATATTTATTAGCAGCACCGTTATCATCGTCATTCTTATCGTCCGCAGTTATGGCGGAGAATAGAGAGTGCTGGTATACTTCCCTTTCTGCATACCGAAGGGTCCTCAAACGTAATAAATCCACCATTCAATTTAAAGTCCCCTAAAAACGCTGATTACTATTGCATAGTTTCGCTTGCAGAAATGACCGCTACTAGCTAAAAAGACAGACAACCCTTTCATCGTTTTGAAGTTTGAAACTGAAGTTCTAACGGAAAGCACCCGCGAGTCTTCAGGGGCTTGTGGGGGGACAATTTCCCGGAATTTGCGTCATATTGCAGCACAGCGTCGGTCAGACACTCGAGTCCTGCAGGGGAAGATGGACCTCCCCAGGTGACCTAGCGCTAAATTTCAAGTGGGTTCTTATTCTCGTACTCGAACTTCGACCCTATCCCTAACACTAACTGAATTACTTCCTGGGACTCGCCTATCCGCTCCTGTCAACAACAATAGCTCCAAACCCCACCAGAAATTTCGGGCAAGGCCACCTGTAATACGGGAGGTCCAAATTCCCCTGCCCAACCAACACTCGTCTGGGTTTTTGCTTAATCCCCGTGTTGGGTAAGTGATAAAGCCGATTTTGTGTATGAATGCTGGTATGCGTTACTTGTCTGCAAATTTAGACATCGCGCGGCATCTTAGCAGAATTTTATCGGATTCGACTTAGCTGGTCGTGACAACTTCGAGCGACCCTCAAAAGCCGTGTTCCAAAAATAATACTCAAAAGCTCGTTATTAATTTCCAAGCATCCTCTTCTTATTTGCGCAATATTCTGGTCTAGTGTTCACGGACAAGGCGTGTGTGTACGCGCATACGGGCTCTTTAGCTTCGTTAGCCATCGCGCCCGATCACGCCTCCCGTCTTTATGACTATGCCTTAACAAGGGACTCAGATGGGGGAGGGAGGTGGCGGTGCGGTGGATGCGGCTCGAGTCTATTCTCACTTTCTCACCGTCTCTGTGCCCACACTGCACGCGATGGAAATCGTAGTTTGCGAAGCTCGAACTGTCACGTTCATTCTAAACCTATTAGAATGCAAAATAGGGTAGTTCTTTTAATTAACTGAGAGGCAGACATGGATTCTGAGAAGTTTGGGCTTATTGTATAAAACTGCATTGGTTTAGGAATTCGAGGCTAGTGTAAAATTAAATTAAATAGGCAATCAGTTGCAAGCCTTATTTTGGCTGACATGGACAATTTCATTTTTCTTGGTCGCTTGCCTGCATGAAGATGGAGCGACTGCTTAAACAATTTGAAAAAAGATGAAGGCACGATCACTGGGACGGTAGAATTATTGGCCTTAACTTTCGAACTCGAACTGGAGTTCATCATCAAAGACTGCTAGAGTGCAGCAACGTGTGAACACTTATATCGTTGTGTCGTGAGGGGGGAGGGACTACGTCCGTGGCTAAGTCTCGTTTGTGCTCTCTGGCCCACAATGGTCTCCCGGCGTGCTGATGACGTTCGTACTTCGCGGCGATGTGAGCTACGCCACCTGGTTGCGTGGTCAGAGTGCGTGATAACATGCAGGCAAATCAATGCGTCTATTGCTAGAGTTGGTGTCAGAAGTCAACGCCTCCAACAGTTCTCGCTCCGTCTTGTTGCCGGCTCGCGTCAATATTCGCGTGTTGGCGAAGTCGAACTCATGGCCTTCCTCCAGCGTGTGAATGGCGACTTGAGATATTGGGTCGCATCTCCGAACGGCCCGTTTGTGCTCAAGTATTCGTAAGCCGAGACGTCGTCCGGTTTGGCCTGTGTAGTGGCAAGGGCAGTTGTGGCACGGGATTTGATAGACTACGCCTGACTGCTCAACGACTGGTAAGGCCAATAAATATATCGTCCCAGTGATCATGCCTTCGTCTTCTTTTAAACAAGTACCAGGGATGCGCATATTCTCTTCCATTCGTGCTTAAATCATGTTCATATCAAAACATATAAGGTTTTGAGGGAAGCCAAGTTTGAAACGATTCAGAAGGACGTATTATCCGTAGGAAGGAAATCCTATACAGGACGTCGAAGGTAGTTGAAGCTTAACAAAAAATGATCACACGACACATCTGTAGACGTGCGTGGATTAGCCAAGTGTCCCCCATCATCCGCTTATCATACAGCAACAGACGGCAAGTTGGGTTGATTATCCAAAGTGGAAGTCCTTGGGACTCAAACCCAGCTCAGGGAGCTGAATGCAATCCCACATCTCGCAAAATCTTTGCGCAAAGATGGGAACAGTTTTAAGTAACCAAATGTTTAAAGGTTTTGTTCATCACACTTAAGACTTCCAAAAGACTTTGAAAACACTTCCAACGTGACTGTATCACATGAAATTGAAGAATTACCAAATGCGAAATGTCCAAGAAATTTGTTGCTTGTTGTTATTAAATTAAGTACAACTTATGAAAAATGGCTCCTAAACAGGTGTTTTAGTAGGGGAACTGCACGCATCACAGCATTTGGAAGGTTCGGGAAAAAAGCGCATGCTTCTCAAACTCGGTCGATCTTATATTGTTGGGCGGCCACCCAGAATCTACGTCGACATTGCGACTGTCCCATCTCATTTTGGGATGCAATCCAAACTTGTGCTCATTTTTGCGTATGCCGTCAAGTCGAAAGGCCAACCTGGGGGAGGTTTCAATACTGACTAACATAGAATAATATCCTGTACATCAAATAGTTGGCTCTTGGTCAAACACGCATTCACTGACTAAAGGCAAGCGCACTCGTAAAAATAACATTTTTGCGCGTACATGCTCCCACTTTTTTTTGACGCTTTTATAAATTTTGCTGTATTTCCTAGAAAATATTACAAACGCTTTAATTTTTTTATGCATTTAGTCGGAAAGTCTGTCTTTCCCAAATTTTGCGCTTGGAAGACAGGCGCATTAAAGATTGAGAAAAGCTTGTAGAACCATCGTGATAGGGACCTAGGGAGAAATTTGCTCTCGTCTTACAGAAAATACACAACATTTAAGTTAGAAATCATACGTTCACAACGAAATGTTGATTGCGTTTTAAAATACTTGGGAATAATTAAACGCTCTTGAAAGTCAAATAATTCCCTCTTCCAAGTGTAAACTTTCAGGGGACGCAAGTCTAATAAGACGAGTCTATAAAATGGAAATTTTGAATGACTTATTGTGGGATAAAGAGAAATTTATGGAAGCATAGGGAAGCAATGAAGCAACTTTACATCGTGCATTTCGTAACTTCTTCATGATTGAAATTTACGCTGGAGGCTGAAAAGATGCCAAACCAAGGTCCTCACGCTGAGATGCATAAATTATTTGGGGATGCTGTACTGTGTGAACCAGTAATGCGAGTTGGCTTGAGTAATTCCTCCCACCCGAAAGTCAGTCTGAAAATTTCACAGAATCTTCATGAGGTTCAGTAGCTACTGAAATTTAGGGCGAAGTCGATTTGAAAATTTACTGAGACATATCGTGAAAAAGATGCCAAGCATATAGCTACAAAACGCCTTCTGTAAAAAAAGTCAAAATCCCGACTCCGAATTTGTGTAGGATGTTTTTCTCGGACCCTCCTCAGCAATACCTACCAACTGTACAATTTGCTCGGTAGCTCCTTCCTCCTAACTTTCAAGATGAGCCTGAGTCTGATGTATGCTTCTGCTGGAACTGTACGATAGACTCACCTTCCGAATAAGAAAGCAGTATAGCTATATTAAATCATACCGTTATCTGTCGTAGTTGGAACTGCTCAGAGGCAGGACACTTTAAACACTTTCGGGGGTGATTGGTTCAATCCCGCCCCGCGGCAGGCATCCGCAGATTGAGTGCCCGTCTTCTTCCATGGCCTACCTCAAGAAGTGCCCGTAGTGTTAAAACTGTGGTCAGTATTAAATATTCATTTAAGTCAGTAGCATAATGATTGCATAGCATCTGGGGGACTGCATTCTGCCAAATAGAATAAATTTTAACTAATGTTTATACCTCTGCCTTGTGGCCGCCTGCCTTGAAGGCATATCCATACATGCCCCCTAGTCTCTTCCCCCCTCTCCATCAGCCATTTACGGCAGGCAGAGGAAATGTCGGGCGCCAGCTCCACCCACGCCAAAGGCGCACATGTCTGCGATGACAGTCATGCATTGAATGGTGTAACAGGCGGGTCCAGCTGTCAAGAGAAAGCCGACCTAACAACCCAACCGCAGCAAAACTTGGTCAAACTTATCATACTACACCCAGGAGGAAACAAAATTAGGAAGCAAATATGAGGCATGATAGAAGCTTGAGCGGCTGAGAAAGAGGTAGCAAAAGGAATCAGCTCACTTGCCTCTTAAATCCACAGCCCCTATTGGAATTTGGGTCCCTCTGAGGCAGGCAACTGAGAGTTTTTCACCTGCCCTCAGCGGATCTCTGAATGATACCCGTCCTGGCTTTTCCTATAACTACCTTCAAAGTACACTGCGAATAGCTGCGCCATTTTCATCTGGATTGTCACTCCGGCAAGGATAAGGTATATGATCGGATTCAAAAAAGTAGCCTGTGGAGCGTTATTTAAGGGCATTATAGTAATAGGAGTTGCACAGGTGTGGCCTCATAGAAGCGTATTGGAGTCGACTTAATGGGCAACTACTCGAAGGAGGCTCTATGTCCGAAAAAGTGGTATGAGCCCACGTGGACGAACTATAGTACAACCTTTGATTTAGGCTGCACATCGCGGGTTTACTGTTTTGCTTCTAGCATTACACATATGTCAAATTAACTTTACGCATGACGGTTGTGATTCTTACACTTTGCTCAGTTAGGCCAATAGAACTAAATTGAAATCGTGGAGCAAAGTACGGGTTGAGTTTTATCAAGCTTTATAAAATTCTCCTTGATTAACTCTTTACTAGTGGCGAAATAGATGCGCGGAAGGCAGATGTAGTGCTTAAAATTGGGAGACTACTACCATTTTAATACTGACGACGCGCACACTCTGGACGTTGTGGGATATTGTGCAATACCCGGACGGACGGCCGCTTTGGAGGACTCCACAAGTCTCTGCTAATGGACTGCTGCATGGTATAAGGAACAGGGGGTGGGGGGCGAAAGATTAACTGGCCACTGTAGAATTCTCTCTGAATTAACAGACCCTACAGATAAACAACCAATGGGAGTACGGTGATGCAAGCGACAACACAGATACGGACACTGCTCATCTCGGCAACCGCCGACATGCCTCATCAACGCGAGGCCGAATGCAATTAGGAGCACTAAATTACGGCAGGAACGCAGCTGACCCAATAGCGACCCCATCACTCACCCCTCTAACAGAGGGGCCCAGACAGGTGACACTGAGTGAAAGACGCCGGCGCTACTCACTTATTAACCGGCAAGACAATGAAAATGTGCTTTCTGAAATTGTCTGCGTAAGCATGAAATACCAATAACAAAATAGGTCCTGTGTAAGTAGTGACTTGTTTTTGAATGGTATCATCCTAGACAACTTGCTAGGTAGGTGATGGGACAACCAACCTGACACGAGTTGAGACCATGCTCCGTGTTTACTCCGTGTTTCAGTGCTATTACTATTCAGTAAAAGATTGGTGCGGGAATTTCAGTAGATGTTTCAGTAATCCAGGTGCTTACAATAAGCTGGGGGTTTGAAAGACGCACATTTAACTATTATCGATATTCGATCCGACTATCACCAGTTTAATTAAAGCTGCCTTATGCAGCACATTTTTGCCAGTACATCCATAGTCAGTTGCCGGGTGTGCAAATAACAAATAAAAATTGACATTTAATTACTTGATTATCACCATTGCAGAGTCCCCTTCTTCGTCCTGATGCTACGTGGACCTTGCAATTTTATACAAAATGCATGGCTTGAACGCAAGGCTCGGATACGGGAATATTGACTACAAGCGACCTCCCGCTAGATTCTAGAGGGGTTTCTATTCTTGTCTCCAAATTTTCATTTTGCTCCAGCATTTAACATAACCTTCCTAACTCTCATAAACCCACACGTAACCGTAAACCCAATCCTGGTCCCTCTAACCCTGATCCTAACTTTAACCCTAACTCTAACCCTTTCCGAATGTAGAACAAGGCCGCCTGTAATATGCAGGGTCCATATTCCTGTGCCCAACCCATCCCTCGCTTCCATGGACAGTTGTAGACAGCGCGTATGTATAAAACGCAAGTTAACCAACTTTGGGAACTAGTTGTTTGTCTTCTAGCTCTTTGCCAATAGCCACACATTTGGCATATGGGAGCAGTCAGACGTTGGCAGCTGAACAAACAGACAGTGATAAGGCCAAGTGGCAACACATCCCATAGTTTCTGTTAAGAAGCGAGAAGCTTGAAGTGTGCGAGATGTCACTTTAACTTTTCAATCTGTCCTCCCAGTCTAATTTACGAAATTAAGGCGTCCCCTTTTAAAGGCGAAAAGCCTGCGTGTATTTAAATTTCTCGGTGATTTGGTAACCCTATTTTTCGACACTGTGAAGAGCGCGCTTAGCGTTGGTGTTTTCGGTGTTTTTAGGCTGAGGTTGCTGACATCAGATTCAAATGCAACGTAACAAATGCGAACTAGTTGGACTTATAGACTTTAGCGTGTTTCTACTCGCTGAAGTTGAGGAAACTGTCCAACAACGTAGCTTTAAAGGTCCGTATTTGACTGTAGGTTTTCCACGTCTCATCGAATGTGCAAATCTTGACGGCAGGTTAGAAGATTTCCACGTGCTTAGTCGTCCTCAGTCCACGACGAAGAAACAATGCATCAGAAAACAATGCAACGGGAAAAGCTTCTACCAGAGAACCAGGGACCGGCTACTGTCTGGTATTGCCAGAAGTACGCCTCAAAAGTTAGAACTCAAACTCTGGTTCATTCATGGCAACATAGTTGCGTATAACTCTAACGGGAAAACTGCGTATGTCGACTGTAGGAGGCAGAAGACCCAAAACATCATGGTCTAATTGTTTTGCTTGGTTCGTTAAAATGCCTTCCACCGTCCCGCCTCAAAAGTCCGCTATGATAAGTGCATACTGTTGAACTACTATTTTCGGAGGCAACGACGCAATCCAGAACGCGGAGAATAGGTCATACTGCCTTGCGGGACCGGTGAAAGTAGGGGTTATATGAGTGGATCTAACTAATGGGAAAGAGAGCGGGGAAAAGGATGAAGTTTTGGAAAAATGTTCTAATTCCGCGAATAGGTTCAAATAAATCCGTCCATGACCTTGAAAGCGGCCCAGAAAATTGAACCCTATCGAACTTCAACACTAAAAACCAAAGGAAGCTAAATATAGCGCCTACACAATAAAACGTCAAATTCAGAGATCAAGGCAGCGAAGTAGCCAATAGAAACCCGAGGACGAATGACGCTGGCGAACCGCCTAAGGGTAGAGTGGGAACGATGACCCAACGGCACGACATAATTATGCAGAACGGCAGAACACAGGAAAGTCACCAAGGTGGCCAGAAAAGGTAAAGCATACTAAATTAGCGTGTGTGCCAACCGACAAATAATCTGAATGTGACATTTAAACGAAAAAGGCCATCGGTGTACCCAAATTAAACAACGTTACTTTCGAAAGAATCAGTTGGCAGTAATAAGTAATATGCAAAGTTGGGTCGCATATTGCGTCCTTCCCTTTCTGGACCCTGGGCGGCCGCCTTTCAAGGTCGGAACATGTGACACTGATAATGGCCGAAGACAAACTTAAAGGCCCTGGATTGTGTTGGAAGCTCTGTTGGCTTTTTTCGTTTCGCAAATTGTAATTACTTGTTTCCAGCGTTCGCGCCTACATTTTGCACTCAGTCAGTTATCATTCTTAACACAAAAGATGGTGGCTGCTGTTTATGACACTTGTTGATGAAATGATTGTAATGGTCAAATAAGAAATGAACATTTTTCTCTGCATGCTTTTGTAGCTTCAATGATAATTTTAATATTTTACAAAATCATCTAACTGCAATCCTGCAATAGAAAATAAAGAATAAAAAGAACGATTTTGAAGGCATCCGTTTAAACGGTACAAAACGCTCCTTATTCAGAGCAACGGAAAATTTTCCCGTTCTTTAAAGAACGTACGGATATTCAAAATACAGAACAGGGCGATTCTGCTTTCATACTCCGAAACTGATGCCTTTGGCCCGTAAAAACACCCCAAAACACAACAATTAGCAAGTGACTATAAAGGGCGTTCAACTACGAAAGTGCAAACACAGGGATGCACTGATTGACAACTGATGTAATGTAGTTAAATTTTTCAGACGGACAATTATTTCAAGTTCATAAAATCCGCGACATGACACGAGAGCAAAGCTGCTCAAAGTAGGTAGCGATTAGGACAGCTGTGACTCATGTAGGAAAAATATTCCACTAACCGGACAGTTGTTTTTCTACTCTGGCGTGGGGGAATTTGTAGGCATGTCCATCAAGCAAAGGAATTCTGAAAGTTCGTTTATTACTAGGTTCCACTAGAATAAGTACTTGTAAGTTAGACCTTAACTGCGAATGGCTTGCTCAAATAGTCAGATAATACTGTTATTCGGTTTAGAAGTCATAGGATGGTGTCTAGGCATTCTGATGTTTCTGAGCTATAAGAAATGTCTAACACACCTGTCCGAATCCACATAAAAATTCGTCTTTTCTATTACATAGATAACTTCGACCCTTCCGGTCGTCATTGGTTGCATTACTTGACTAATGATTACTTGTCGATATGCGGCCGCCTACGAGATCTCTAGAGTAGGGCTTCAGGGCAGAATATTGTCGCCTGTATTCTACTCTGCAATCAGTATACACCAGTAAACGTTTCGCAGTTGTGGCCAAAAATATTCCTTATTGCAGGCCAACAGAATCTGTGCCCGTAGCTTAGTCTCGGGGTGTTTGACCCAAGTGCTCAATAACCACATAGACTGAGTTCGAAATTCGGAGCTTCCTAGTCTGCAGACTGGGTGCGTGGGGTGGTGTTGGCGACCAAACCACGAAGGCCCATTCCAGTGTCTCCTGCCCCTTTTATTATACTCCTCCAGCGTCAGCAAATTTCAGGAGTACTTCAGTTTACCATTTGACCTGTATTCTCGATCGTCGCTTACTGATGCTTATAATCATCCAAGCAAAGACAGAGGGGTGGACTGATAGGGCCGCTGAGCATTTTTCGGTAGGATTTAGGAGGCCCTAGCTGAGACAATCATTTGTCGCAGTATTAACTCCTTTGACCCTGAAAATATTCAGACTCCCTTCTCCCCAGTTGTTAAAATGATTCTGACGCTTGCTGACTGCAGTACCTTTGCGATTAAGGATGGGGGAAATGGGTCGGGGAAGACAGAACTGGAGGGGTTACACTGCATCTGGGCTTGATCCATTCAGTTATATGCCGGCCCGCTGTCAGCAGGCAAGAAATGGGCTCTCGAAAGGCCACCTTGAATTTTATTAGCATTTATTTTTTTCGAAAGGAAAGGGACGGTGGGGTTAAAAGGACACACTGACGGCGACCGTCATTCTGATTGGATAAATTACCTCTTCGCCGCCTTATTTTGACGGGTACTGGCGCCAGCTGCAGGCATTCGCCTGTCACGCTGGGGTGTGCGCCCTCCGAAGCATCCCCTAAAGTTCTGCTGTTCTAGAGACGGCTGGGAATGCGGACACCATCCCAACGCAAGTGCAGATGCGTTAATGGACGGCCCAACAAAAACCTGCATGTATGAGACTAAGTATCATGTGGAGAGGGGAGTTGACTCCAGCTGATGTCAGGCCGTCTGTTGGCACCACTTGGGTCACACGGTGGAGGCTTCGAAAGGCGTAGGCGAGTTATTAATGAGCCTATCACCTGTAGTTTGGCCCCTAGTGGCGAGACTAGGCGCCTTACGTGTCGACAAGCCAGGCAGAAGAACAAAAAGGGGGATAGCAATAGGTTCGTTTGGCACATATTCTTCAATATGTGAAACTGAAAGCTCGGGCCGACTACCTAGACCGACCCACATTTTCTGTTTTCACACAGAACTCTAAACGCCGATCAATCAGAGGGCATTGTAGAAACGACTAAAGAAGTGCCTAGCTTTCGCCGGGGAGTGGAGGGAAATAAGGCTTTCTTCTGGAACAATACCTTAGAAGTACATCAATAGGTACTGCGTCCACCCTTTTCCATTCGTGAAAAATGGATTTCTAGGCCCTAGGCTTTCGAGTTTTTGTGATTAAACTCGCGTCGTCCGGCGGGGCATAGTAACTCAGGTGGTTAGAGCGTCGGTTGTACTAAAGCCTTCCCCTTACTGTCGTGGGTTCGAATCCCACCAAGGCGCCGAGTTTTTCACACTTGGGTCAATATTAATTATTCAAAATCTGTCAAAACATCTAAAAAGTAAGATTGTTGCTACAAGCGGCTGGGCATGCTCCAGGTGCAGATATCAGGAGAAGCAGTAAATAGGGGTCTTATTGCTTACTCAAAGAGCCGACACATATCAAGTCAGACTATTTAAGAGTAGACTGAGGACAATATTTCCACAAGTGAAACCTGAAGGGATGTCGCTGGAGCTGAATTTCATGTTGTAACTTTCTTCCAACACAGACTGTATCATGTCAACTAAACAAAAGTAAAGAAGGCTCTCTTCGCTTGTAGCGGCGCAACATCTTTGTAAAAGTGTATGAAATATTTGTCGAGGAAGCGCATCCGCAACTTCGTCCAGAAACAAACGTGCTTATAGTACTGTTGCGAGAGAAATGAAACGGCTTGGTTGAACATACTTTGCGCCTGTTTTACAACGCCCTCAAAAGAGGAATTAGTTAGGGGGTCAGACATGTGTCTCAATGATTTTGCTCCAGTGCATGCACAACTTAGAGGATTCTGGCACCTTAGGGGCTCCCCCAGTTTTCCCTGTGCATGAATGTGCTGCCTCGCCTGACAGGCAGATACGCCATACTTAGAAAGATTTCACTGGCAGTAAGATCTACTAAGTACGGCAGCTGGATATGAGCGTCTGTCTCATCTTAGAATAACAGACTCCCATGGTCAAAAGGCGAATGCATCCGCAGGATGTCCAGAACTGGCATGTTTTGTGAATGTAGGGTCTCCCAACGAAAGGAGGGTTGCCGATAACAACGAAGGGTAGAAAATGAGGTCTTCATTACAAGCGACGGGGTTTTGCGATCCATTGGCGGGATCCTATATAGTTAGAGTCATTGCTTTGCCGAGCGCAAGGCGGCATTGAAGTATTCTCAGTGCCGAATCTCCGACATACACAGTAAGACCAACACTAGCTCTTCCAGCACGAGCATACACCCAGGTGTTTGTCATTCGCAAAACTCCATACACCCTAAACTCAGATGTACAAAGAAATAGGTCATCGGACTAGGCGCTGCTTGCCAATAGAGGCAGAGTGTATTTGAGTGCTGGTGATGGAAGGTCTTCCTCTCTAGCCCTCCCCTCCCCTCCCACATCACACGGCAACTATCATCAAGCGAGTAACCCCTCGTCACCGCATCCCCACCCCAGCGTCTTAAAGGCCGCTTCCACAACAAGCCTGTCGTTGCCTCGTGCGGCTACCACTGACTCACTAAATGTCCCACCGTTGTAGGGTCATGGGACTGACGCCATCGGCTGCCGGCGCCGATGGAGGTAGCCTGATGTGATAGCGCGCGCAAAGCCACTTGACCACATGTAAGCTCGCCAAAGCCAACCCCCCTCTTCCCAGCCCATAACCCGAGAGGTTGAGGCCCCTGATACGCATCTACATACAACGTGCACATGAGCCCAGGCACGTCATCACAGCGGCCCCAACAGCCCACCGAGCTTGACAGTTTCAAGTGGGGAGGGGTGTCAGTCCTCCTCTCCATCAACCCGCACGATCTAACCAAAGATCCTGTAGACCGCTGAGGCAGGCTTCAGCGATATGATCAGAAATGTGCTGGGTTGGACTTCATTACAGGGCAGATGTGAGGTTCGCTACAGCGCCTGAACTTACCACAGCCTTCTCCTGTGATTATTTTTCTGGTACGCGGACTTGAGGCATCAAAGGCTATTTTCAGCCGATTCTTCAGCCTGCAAGTCAGCTTGGACTGGTCCTGAACGCAATCGTATGCACCCGGTCCAGGCACCTCATTCTGACGGTATTCAAATCGCTGAGGGACGAGGAGTTGGAATTATGGTTTATTGCGAGAAAACCAACAGGATTGAATAGAAAATCTTCAGAAATTGGCCTAGTTTCAGAAAAATCTACATAACTACACCGATTTCAGCCTCTTCAAAGTCCAAATTACAGATATCAGGAGATTCACGGAAGACCACGGCGCCTGCGTTACCTAAGTCAATGCAGCTACTCTTATCTTCCTATCGGTGTTACCTTAGGGGGAACTGTGGCGTATAATGCGCTCTGGCCTTCAGTTTAATGAATCTCAAGAAGACAGGACAGAAATGTCCAGTCATGCGGCTACTTTGATTGCTTCGTGCAAAACAGTCTACCATTTGGTAAGGTGTATTTTCTGCAGTTTCTCCAGCCGTGACGGGTCCTCTGCCAGTCAATGCCGGGTTAAGGACAGTAATCATGAGTTTCGCTTTCATACTACAGTGGTTAACTGCCGGAACTGTAAGTAGAGCGATTAAAACTACGGGCGATTACAAGTGAATGAAGACCACTGTTTGTATTGCAATTAGATCAAACCAAGTATCCAATTCAAACGACAAATTTGCTTATGTTCTCCGGAAACAGGGTCTTAAAGATAAACAAACTACAGCCCAATACACACTCACCTCAGCAGATACGTTGAAAGGAGGGTGGCTGTCATTGTCAGCTTCATCGTCATCCGCCGACTTCACAAGATCATAATGGCCTGGACCTGGAAAATTCTGTTAGAAAAGTGAAAATCCGGTTAAGTGGACCATTGTAAGCGAATGAATGAGCCCGGCGAGTACCTAAAAGCACGCATATTTCTGTAAATAAATCTCTTCGGAGTGGTTATTGATTAAAGGCGTAGAGATTGCGTACCATCTTCGATGACATGGAGATACATAAACAGAGGAAATAGGAGGGCAAAGGGTCGAGCGCCTCTAAAAGTCACTTTTTTTAAAGTAAGCACTTCGCAGTCTGCTCTCACCCATATTTTAACTTTTCTAATAGATTATTTTATTCTGAGGACCATTTTGCTAGAAGACGTTGGCTTTCGATAAATTCTGGTCAGGTCAGTGCGGTTATATGAGAACGGGGTAGAAGCAAAACATGTAAGTGATAAGAGAAATCTATTAAAGTTCGTCCCAAAACACAGGCGGGGTGCGGAAACGCGAGGGGTAATAACTGTCAATGCCAGGGACGAAGTGAGAGCGGAAGGGCGCGGAGAGAATTACCGCGTTAGTCGACGTTCGACCACGGCAGGTGCGGAGCCTGAAAGTGGTTCATCCGTGCGCATAAGACTCCTTTTCATAACCTGATGACGACAGTTTATACTGTCGCTAAAAGACGCTTGCCAAGTGGTTTAGGGTAGCTCGGTGGAACCTCATAAATCGCGCGAAAAGCTGTGTTGGGTTCTACACGATGCCCGGAATCAACAAAGCCCGCGAGAACGGCGCTGTTTATGCTCCTCGTTTCACCTTTTCCCAGCAATGCCGGAAGGTGTTCCCGTATTCTCTTGAATAGGCGCCGACTTGTTCGACCAATATAACCTGTTCCACAGGAGCAAGTAAAGGAGTAGATGCACATTGAGGTAGTCTGAGTTGGCAACCCCTCCCTACCTTCTCCGCGTACAATAGGGTTAGTAGAAAAGGGTATTTGAACCCTTGATGCTTGAAAGGTTCGTGAGGCAGCTTGATCAAGGCGTATTCTTCGGAATTCACTCGCAGCGTTTCATTGAGAAGGGGTTTTGAGTAACAGCATTTCCTTCCGGCAGACAGTGTGGTAGGTTTTTCCGGTTGCTCAGCAATATCGTTTGCGATAAACTTGTCAGGATACTCGTTTTCACTAATCAATTCCTGGATCTTTCTGAGCTCCTCTTCGATGCTCTCTGCAGAACAAATTTATTAAGCCCTTTGCTCCGAATACCGGAATTAATTTTGTTTTTATTGGAGGGGTACGAAACTGCAGAAGTTCGTGTATTTTCGAAACCAGATTTTTTCCCGACAGACGCTCCTTCGGACGCTACCGTCGGGTCTCCTGTTTATAGGGGAACTAGGAAAGAAAGCAAACCAGCCATTTCCATCTCCAGAATGAATTTGATTGACGAATGTGCCTGATTTACCGCCTTTAAGAGGGCAGCTATGTCGGTTTCTGTGGTGGCGATTACAAAGATGTCATCCACGTAACGAACAAAATGTCCAAGCTTTTCGATCAGATCACTTAGTTGAAATGTCCCCAGCTTGTCCATGAAGAAATCGGCTAGGAGAGGTCAAAGAGGCAAGCCCACGGCAACGCCGTCTATTTATCTGTAGAGTTGGTCGCCAAAAAGGAACTTCACATTTAATGTCGATCTTAGTAATAGTTCCTTGAGTGTGTTCGTTGAAATTCCTATTTCCTGCTGGTTGCTTTAAAGAAATTAACAGACATAATAAACTGTCTCGGTAACCGGAACGTTTGTAAAAACTGATGAGATGTTTTGCGAGAACCTCCTCATATGGTTAATGTTGAGATATTTGGCGTCGTCAATGAATTCGAAGGTATCGCGATAGCTACGTTGTGCTAGCCGATGCTGTAAGTGCTTGAGTTTCTCTGCTGACCACTCCGCTGTTGCATGATACGGAGAGTTATGCATGTACAAAATCGGACAACCTGGTAGGCCGTCCTTGTGGATGTTAGGTAAGCCATACAGTCGAGGGATATGCGTGCCGACTGATCGGAGGTGTTCGAGGTCACGGTCAGTTATGAAACCCCTGGGTTGGGCCTTCTCAGACAGTCGGCTAGTTCTGCCTCTACCTCATCTGTGTAATCTTCTTCTCTGCCAAGATTCCTGAAGTTCTTCTAGTCTATCAATCTGGACTGCATCTTTGTTATGTATTCCGATCTGGTCATCATAACGGTGCCTGTTTCTTTATCTGGCCCAGTTGCCAAGATATGCTTGTTCTCTCGTAGTTCTTTCAGCTTCTCTACACGTTTTTTGTCATTAATCCCTGACTTTTTGACCCTTGTTTATCTGCTGATAGCTACAATTCACCAGTGTTAATTTTAAATGTCGGATATTGTCTGCGAAAGCGGGCACTATATCGTATGTTTGGTTCCGGAGGTTCCCGAACCAAGTTTATAATTCGACCTGATTAAATTTTCGACGAGGCATGCAAAACTTAGGACCAAGGAATAATGCTTCAAGTGATGTTTTATCAACTGTCATATAAGAGTGGCTATATACGTACCAAACGGGATCATTGTGGTTGCATTTCATGGACACTTTTAAGGAGCGCAGAACTCTTTGCCTTTCCGCGTTTTCTTCCCATGGACTGCATATAGCTGCTGAACTCTTGTCTTTCATTCTCCGTCAGGGTGTCAAGGACGGCTGAGCACTGATACAGATGACGTTCAAGTCCTTCTATTTTTACGAGGCCACCTTACAGTTGATTCTCAGCGTATCTTTTCAGGGTTTCGGCAGTAATACCTGTACGCCGATGACGCAACACTCTCTAGTGGTGGTTTGGATACTCATTTCTCCCAAAGTTGGCTAGTACTTTCGCTTCCACAAGTTTGGCGTTGAAGCATAGGTACACATTGAGTGCCTTTAATACCGTGGGATCATCGAACTGTTTTAGGGTTGCGAAAATTCTCATGACAGTATTCAGAAGACCATTTGGCGAGCATACGTTTGCTTTCAATAAATTCTCCTCGAGCCAGTACGAGGTAGAAGCAAACCATGTCAGGGACAAGAGAAATCGATTAAAGTTCGCTCCAAAACACAGGTGGGGTGTGGAAATGTTGATGAATGTGTGAGAATGGGTGGAATACTTGATTTATGGGGATTAATAATTAAAGTTCAATTCAATAAATTATGTATCAGGTAGTACGAAGGAGACTGGACTGCCATAAAAAAAACCGAAAAAGAGAAGAGGCTGGACCACCAGCTGGTTGAGTTGTAGTCATGTCTGTGACCGGTGCGTACACATGATTCTCATGGCTGATAAGTGATGTCAAAAGGGTGCATAATCAGCACTCTAAAACTGAGATTTAGTCTGTACTTCTGTGCTGAGATGGGTGCATACCGATCGAGTTCGCTTACAGCACTAAATAGATGCACACTCTGGCGTCGGGGGTTGCCTGTTCGCAACATCCAGCGTTAGGTAGCAAAACGACGAAGCAGACGCTATCAGAATTAAACCGATCAAGGTAGTGAAGATTAAGTCATCAGCTGTTGCATGCTTATCTATGTCTTATTCGACCCGGATTACCGCTGACCAAATAGCAGGGATAGGACACAAACTAATGCCGTTCGCATGCTTATTCGGTCATGTTGTGACCTTTCTGATCTGAGGCGTCAGTCGAAGCGGAATACTGGTAACCAGTCTCCACTTCGAATTTCATGCCTCGAATGGAGGACATAGTATCGGCATCGGCACATGGTATCGGTTGATCTTTGGGGCCACCGTTTCAATAGTATCATAGTTTTCAAGATATCACAGGTTATCTATCGATAATTCATGAGGGTAGCGTTAGTGACCACTATTTATGGTATGAAAATTTTTGGATAGGACAGGGGCGGCAGTGTGGAGAGACCTTCAATCAACTAGGGAGTTACAGATGTAAGCAGCATTTGCAATGGTCGACATGGGATTTCTATTTGAGTCCGAGCTTCCATATCACAGAGCTAATTATCGTCCATGGAATCAGGACTTAGAAGGGACCAAGCCAGTGATAACCTTGATTCACCCGAGATCAAAGATAAAGAGACGTGTAATACATTCGTCATTTTAGTCTTTCGGATATAAATTAAGAGGATATTGGCGATCTGCAGAGATACCATATGAGACTCAAGGAATCGACCGTTTCGCAAACTTATTCGGCACCTCGAATGACGCAGTCGTCCATCATGTTCATGTCTGGACAACTGCAATGGATAATGAAAAGTCATGCGAGTGGGATTGGAAATTTAATTATCAAATGCATGGAATTTCGAGGTGATTAATTCACCCTTAAAATTTGGATCTGGTTGATTTGGTACTAGACAAAGCTAACATGTTAACAGATGCAGGATTTTACTTGGGCGTCCGGAGGCCCCAGTAACTAGAACGCAGCGTTTGCAAGTTCGGCCAATAAGCTAATAACTGGAAGTTCATGCTACTGTTTTTATTTAAGCAGATAGTTTTATTTGGTTAAAAATGACTAACCGTTCGACATTTCGCATGGTATCTTATTTTCAAAAATGCCTTTAACACAGCAGTAAACTCCTGTCTGAGATCTTTCCTCTTACGTCGTGCTCATTCCTCAGCGCCACTTGGTCGGCGTAGCGTGGAACAAAAAGAACGCGGGAACCATTTATGGCACTGCGTTCAAGGGCCTTTCTCTGAAGTGTCACCCACGGGTCATTGTTTTCGTCGAGGTAAGTCCCCGGACCTGGGTTCTTGTTTGAAGCTCCAAAATCGCTTCGTTTATTTTTCTGAAAAGTAAAACATGTCAATACAGACAAGGCTATCTACTACATGAGCCTACATCCTT
>CACRXP010000036.1:1053500-1078772 GCA_902702965.1 Spirometra erinaceieuropaei | reverse complement strand
ATTTTAACTTACATATGACGCATGCGAAACGTCCAGTAGAGAGGCTTTAAATGTTACATGATAAATCGTGGGATTTATTTCTAACTACGGTTCAGTTCAGTTCAGCTTATTTGAAGGAAATATAGGTGAACCTTTGACCTTCCCATTTGTTACAAGCAACGGAAGTATATCAAAATGTTGGAAGTGGAAACATACAAGAACTACAGAATAATTTCTGAAACCGTACAGATGAACGAATTGTTCTATTAATCACATTGTGCAGTAATACGATCCCAACTATCTGCAGGTGCCAGAGTGATGTTTGCATTGGGTTCGGAACCACAGTGAACGTCAAAACAAACGTTACTGAAATCTAAACAGTAATATTATAAAAGTAATACTTTTGAGGACGTTAAGGCCCTTAGCGGCCCAGGGTTTCCACGCCTGAATAGCGAACTCCAACTGTGGCTGCAAAAAAGTTCGAAAGAATTAAGCGGAACAGTCTTCATCGGACGTAGTGAAGGCTTATTCGACAAGGTTCAGGACTGACATTGCGGACTTGACTACCTTTGAACGGTGCAGCGACGGTTTGAGTGAAGCCGTGATCCACACACCTAAGTCCTTATAAACGCCTATTTCCTGTAATGCTATGTCATTTAGATGGTAGATTCTGTGGTTCGGAGATCGGATTCCGCCGACCCGCCGAATATTGCATTAGTCAAATTAAACGGCAAAGGCCAGTACTGCGACCGTTTCCCGAACCAGTTCAGGTTTGCCTGCAAACACTCTTCGCCAAATTCAGTTCGGACGACGTTTCAAAACTTTGCATCATCAGAAAACCTGGTGGCATTATAAGCCAGTTCACTCATGCAGTCGATGGCGCATATTAGGAACAGGGTAGAACAAAGAACGGAGTTTTGAGGAACGCCGCTTTCAACCACTGCCGCCATCGACTGCCGCCTTCATACAGTGGTGTGATCCGTGCAGATTTCCAATCGGTGGGTAAATAGCCCGTTTCGACCTAGTCTTCAAACAGCACCGGCAGTGGTTTGGATAGTTCACCAGCGAGCTCCTGCAGTCATTTCTCGATGTGTCCTCTGACCCAGGGACTCTGGCTCATTCAACGTCAACTATTTTTTGCGAACAATCGTTTCGGTGGATTAACTAGTCTCAATCGTTGAGCCTTCCACTACGTCGCAGTCGGGAGAAGTAAATGCGCTTTTCCATGTAAGGATGTACTTAAAATGACGTTGCTTTTGTTCCATCCCCACTAAGCTTTAGGCCTTTACTAGTTCTCAAGAGGGGGATTGAGTCTCTATTTTGCAAGGTCTTTTTTATGCAAACGTAGAATAATTTCGGGCCCTCTATGATCCGGTTCAGTAGGTTTTTTTTGAAAACATGTCATGTCCTGGGTAAGAGTCGGCCAGTTAGGTCAATAAGGTTCCTATCCGAGAGACTTCATCCACAAACTCCGTTTTTAAAGCTTTTGTTCACCACTATGGTCTGCTGTCCAGTCACTTCCGTGAAACCGGAAGGGTTTTTTTGAGAAGAATAGCTCACTGAACCAGTCATAATTCTCGAATATGTTGATGGAAAAAGCTGATTCCCTGTTTGTGTTGTTTACTTCGGCTTTCATTTGATAGAAGCCACCGCGAAAAATATTTCTCCTAACTCTGGTGGGTTGTTCGGGCGCAAAAGAGATGGAATGCTTCCACAACACTACGACGTGGTTGCTTCGACCTTGCCACTGCTCTCCAGAGATTAAGCGAGCATCAGATCCAGACAGCTTGACTGTTGTCCTTCAGGCACCTCCGTGGGAAACAGGACGTGCTGAGTAAGGAATAAATTGAACGTCATGTCCAGTTAACGTCGGTCAAAAGCTGGGCCTGGACCGAGTGTGTAAACTGAACCTCAGTCAATAAGTGATGCACTAAGGTCTCCAATGCTCAAGACACTAGCCCGAATAGTGAATCCTTCTAGCTCCTATAGTAGACAGGTGTCAGCCGTGGGATTATTCCTCGGTGGTCAGTAGACTGTCAGGACATAGAGGTTTAATGAACCCGGTATTTTAATTGCCAGCCAAATTGCCTCGGACGTACACAAAAATTTATCTGTTTTACCTGAAGCTATTAGCCCGTGTATTATGCACGTAAGTACACCTCCCCCGACATCCAGGCGTGTTTCTTCTAATCAGCTGGTATCTGAATAGGGTTAACTCACGGCCGTCCACTTTTTGGAACGGCCGGGTTTTTATCAGTGAGATTACCTCTGGAGATAGATATTCAGCTCGTCGACTCTTGATAACATGCTCTGCACATTGGTATACACTCTATTCTCAATTCCTTTCGCCCTTTTGATGGCCGGATTGTTTCCCGTAGCTGACTACAGCGATTCTATCTCCAAATGGATGAGGAACCGCACAACCAGCGTTCCTGGTTACCTTTTAAGCACTTATAATGCACAATCCATCGGCCCATAGAAGCCTGGGAATTTTGGTCCCTAGACATCACGACCAGCTACTTAGCATAGATCAACTAGTACATTGCGCTACCGGTTACGAAAGAGGGGTTTGGTTATGCTGGGTTATTAAATAGAAGATAGCTCTAGGATAAACGGAAAAGACATGGTCCTTCAGGCAGTCGGAACTTTGAAGCGCTATTTCTATAATACTTTGTATTCCGGAACACAACATACAGGACCTCGGACTCATGAATACAACAAGGGGAGTTTGCGCTAGTGTTAAATAACCAGAATTTTTGAGTTCACGCGCTGGTTTATCTAAGTATGGGGTCAGGGGATGACTGACAGACAAGGGTTATCGAACCGCAGATAGCCATCCCTTGCCTTTGTCAATGCCGCATGTGACCACTCAAAAGAGTTCTGACCGAAAACTCAAGGAAAAACATAAAAGGATTGTCCCATCTTACAAGCAGGTTAATTGGAGCTCACTCCCACACTATTTATCCCGGACATAAGGCTACATTTTGAGAAGACTTTGAATCCTGAACAAATCAGTTTCAAAAATACATACTTAGCCACACTTAGGAGAATACATTTAATAATTCTTACTAAGGAGCTTCTATAGTGCGTAAGGGCTGTGAGTTTCACGGGCAAGTAATCCATACATTTATGTTACACCCGGATACCGATGCAAATAGGAAAAAGATGCATTATATCTGGCCAAATGTTTTATGACGAGTTTCGAGTTTAGAAAGCAGAAAACGAACAATACCCGTCTTTCAGAAAGCTAAGTTGTGCATAAAAGTGTACAACATTAAGCTCTAAGACGTAGCCTTTTGAACTAACTTTACAAATATATGACGAAATATGTCAAAAAGGGAGTTTTCTTCCAACTGCGAGGATACCAGCATCCTTCTCTTGCTGATAGTTCACAGACGAGGCAATGAACAGATCTCAGCTTTTAAATTTTTTTATATGAGACCCAAAGTTGAAATACCTTGATTTCTGCAGGCCGTTTGCAAATCCGTTGCAGTAGCCGCTCAGGACTTAGATTAAACTATTGTGCAATATTTTTAAAAACTGATATTGTGTTGGAAATCCTAGTCAAACGAGGCACTTAAGACATACTGAAAAGTAATTGCGTCCTAAGTTTCTAAATAATGAACATACAATGCCAGATAATTGAAACAACATTTAAATGCAAAAGAGTACCTTAAGGAGCAGTGGGGAACTACAGATTTGTATGTATTATAATAAATGACAATAATCGACATACCTTAAAAACTACGACTGGAAACAATGCGATTTTCGAAATAACTGCGCCAAATGAAATAAATAGAAAAATGACGGCTTCTGTGTGCATGGCATTTTTTTAAAAAAGCCCAAACCGCGTAATTGTCAGAACGTAAAACCCACAGTTATGAACGTTCGAAACGTTCGCTTTTAAAGATATGGTAGATTAAATCAAGTGTTCTTAATAAAAACCACGAACTTTCAAATTTGGATAATCTTACTTATATGTGCTGCATGTCTACATCAGTACACATCATGCAACTCACTTGTATTTAAGCAAGAGCCGCTAAAATGATAAATGATTTCTCTTATCCAGAATAATTTTGCGAACATTTAACAAAATTGTTTACATTTGTCCCTTTAATTGATCATAAATAAACTAGCAATTCATTCCAATCTTGTGCTTAAGCTAGGATAAACATAACAAATGTGCTGACCAAGGGATTTAAAATTACAACGTTTTCAAAGACATTAGTTTTTATGCAAAAATACGAACAATCTTGCGCGAATTTTGCAAAAATTCCCATAATGTATAATGAAAAATTGATTTTCATCCAGGTTTGTTTTTAGATCGAGCAACTTGTAACACTTTTTATCTAAACGAGTTAACGATTTTTGTCAGCACATCGGCCATGTGGCAGCCTGCCTGACCATACAGTCAGAACACAATGCTGTTTCCACTTAAAATAAAACATTACCCGTCGTAAATATCTCTTGAAAGTTGCCTATTGGGAGTCTTTTATGCTTGCCTATAGCGGAATCTTGTTGCCATTATTCAATCTCTTTCACAGTTTTCTCCAGATACGTTAGCAATTTCTAAAAATTCTTTGTTGGGCCGATGGTTTTTTGTCTACTTTGTGTATCATATAGTATAGTCTCAATCGATACTCAACAAATATAGTGCAAATCTAGTTTAAAATTTAATTATCTTCATCAGTTAAATATCTGAGACTATTTTCCTTTCAGAAATAGCGTCAGCAATACTTCAAGGGGAGGTTGTACTATTTTTTTCCCTTTGAAGATGTACATCCAAATCGACCTCTTCAATGGCTTTCTGTGCAATACTGTTTATTGAGGAAACTGTAATCACGCATTTTTGTCAGGCTTTTTGACAATCTAAAGGCTTTAACACACGCTGAAAGAACTATATTTTCTTACTGTAAATGTTCAAATCCATCCTTACAGAGATTTTAGCGTTGAAAAAGCAGTAAGCTCAAAGTTTGTTAGCAATTCAACGGGAAGATTTATGACTTCTGACTAAAATGGAGACTGTTGTATATGAAGAATGATCTCATGTAGGAACCGTGCTGATTGTTACCAAGATAAACACGATCACTGTCCACTCCACTTTTTTCTCACAAGCTGCTAAGGGAACAAAAACGGACGTTTTTAAGTAAAACGATTTTATGCCTAAGAAGATAGACGGAAATTATTTGATCCAAGCAAACTTCACTAAACAATTGCAGCTGACGGAGGATAACGAGTAAAATGATTCCTTTCTGTAAATATTGCCATGACAATATTTTGGCCCAGTCAAACACAAAGTGTTAAGGGAGAAATGTTAAGACTAAGGTGCATCTGGAATCAGGACAAACTTTTTCAGGTGTCTTTTGGTTCTACAATATTTATACTATGAATCATGACATAGTTCTCTGCGACAGACATAATATACGTTGTTTGATGTTATCCACTTCGCCACGAATCATTTTTTACCACTCTCATCGCCAAACCTTTCGGTATGAACGTCCCGCACTCATTTTAGGAAATTTTCAATATATCTTACCATCTTAGCATTGCCGATTGCGTGTTTTTAGCGTTTAGTACCCCTTGATTACTATGCTGCTAAGGTTTGCGCATATGCTTAGAATTTAAACCGACGATTTAATCGTGCAATGTAAGTCGTGTAAAGCAAAATGAATTTTTATAGCCAAATGCCAAATATTTGTAACGGTACCACCAAAGCGTGCTACCAAATGGAAATTAAATTTCAGCATAGCTGACCCTCTGCCATATAAAACACACAAACCACTCACCATTCTTCATAATCATATGATAATGATCATTATCATATGATTCGATGAAGTACAGTAATATACAAACAACTATAGTTGTTTCGTCTTTATAAAGGTAAAACATCAGCTTTAAAAGTAGAAATAACTTTAACTAGTCGAGAACCTCAATATCATATGTATATCGTCATATAATTGACATCTCCCATATAAACTATTAGTAATTGCATGCATTTCGAAATAATAGTCAAATGTTAGTCGCTTAAGGAAAATGCCTACCGTCACTCTTTGTAAAGGAAGACCGGGTGTGTACTGAGTCGGTGAAGGTTTAGTATCGGCCTCAGGGTTTGTGTACAGATGTCTTCCTGCAAGCGATCCGAAGGGCGCAAAACCCACGCAATTGCAATGTGGATCTCCTATTATTGGATCATAACTCCCAGGTCCGACGTTTGGCCCAGTTCCATTTAATGCAAAGTTAATTTCCCTTTTTTGTCGGTCGTACATGGGTTCCGAGTAAAGCCCCTTTTATACAAACTGTGAATTTATTGTGTTATCGTCCGTGCAAACAAATGTAGGTCATGGCTTAGCCAAGGTGAAAGCTATTACCAACCGTGGCCTTGCAATAAATAAAACAAGTAAGTAAGGTCAAAATACTAATGTCAAGATGTTGCGTTTACCCCAACGACAAGATTGTTATTCACGGAAATTCTCTTGGACTTAAAATACAGAGGAACGTGTTAAGCTGCCGAAATGTTCTGTTATAGCCAACAAGTCATGTTGTAATCGTCAGGACGGAATAGACTTCCACGTCGATCTAAGAAATGATTACTGTGTTCTAGTGTCGGTGTGGATAGCCGGTACGTCTTTATACACAAACGTTGATACGTTTTCAGTTTAGGCCACTGCCATACTCTCTCTACAGTCAGCTCATTCCCATGATAATTTTATTTATAATCGCCGACAGTAACACACTCCCACTCAAACGGATCATTCGCATGTGTGGCATTATCAATTTCTTGCCTAGGTAACTTCGTTTTTACAACCAAACCTATTTCGAATATAAAACAAAACACAAAGAATAACGTTACACTATTGAGTGATCCGCCCATAGGTAGTGTTTCTGACATATCTGTAAGACATTTGGACGGCAGATACAAAGAAATGCGCCGACAGTGTATGGAACAGAACTACTGGGTAGAAGTCGGAGATGTGTCAGACTTTGCGACGGAACTGACACCGAATGTCCGTATCGACGCTAGGTTGGAAGGACCCATCCGGAATCACATCGGAAGAGTCCAGTTCTTAAAAATATAAGGAATTCTGTAGGTTTACTCACATTTTCGACTTTTTTATTGTAAGAAACGCAGCATCCCCCACTTAGAGTTAGATATTTATTTTTGTTTGCAGTTTAATTGCCGTTTACACTACAATTCATCCTTTAGTTTTGACGCGAAGTACATTAACTTCCATATGTGTCTTATTTAAATTTCACAAGGGATTGTTTGACTTAACATGGTCGCAATCTGTCGGAAGTGTGAAATTCTCCTAAACGAAGCATTTGACCATGAAACCATTAGGAGAGCCGGGTGTTCCGTCAAAGTTGAATTATTTCATTTAGCAGGAATGTGCATAAATTTTCGAAGGTAACTTTTCCATATTAGTAAGCTATTCCATCATCCCAAAACTCCATATCACGGGTACTGTTTACTAATGCGAGAACCCTATGGTTCGCATGATATGAAAATTCTACGGACGGTTTTGAGCAAGCAAGTTGGCAAGAGCATACGATTCTAAATCTTAACCCAGATAGGGGATCGGATGTGCTCTAAGTTCTTGCGGCACGGTAACGACTAAAATACATAAACTGAGCACTGTTATAAGAAATCTTAAGTGCGATATACACTATGGAGTATGAATTATCTTCCGTGAATGATCAATGAGGTAGATTTTACTAGACCGAAATTCCGGCGGTAGAGCCAAAGTAGGAAGGGGCGCCTTCGTTCGAGTGTTGTGGATTTTTCACAATGAAAGCGGGCGAAGTACGATTTTTTTCATGCGTGTGATATTTCTTTCACCCATTTTAGCTGCCAATTTACAAGAAATTTCCTGACGAGAATACAGAATATGTCCTGACCCCGCGAGAAAATTCTTCTCTTCGAAACTACCTTTTGAGCGCTATTACACCCACCCGGAGATCTATCCAAGAATGGTACACGACCGCCGAAGTATGTTTAACTTTGTTAACTAATTTCCGCAGACAAACACTCAGAAAACTGTGAAGTGTCTAGTGGAGAACTCCCTAAGTACGATCTTTTATTTATCCAACTTTTTTTGCAGAAGTTTGTGACTACGTTAGGGAAGATCCGGTTGTACTTGCTCGAGGAGGCTTTGTCACCGTCTGTGGACTCGGAGGTCTCGTCCTGGGCAGCAAAGGTATTTTTCCGCTTGTTTTTATTGCCTGAAGGTGGAGTACTTCGTCAGGCTGTGTACGGCACCCTTAGTACCGGTGTAGGATTTACAGTTTGTTACCCTTCCGTCGTGTCATCCGCCACAAAACGCGCATGGGATTCGGGCACTAGTAGGCTTTCAGAAGCCATAAAAGAATTCAAGGACAAGTAGGAAGGTGAGTTGATTTCTTTTATCGTGCACAAGCACTCCTAGTCGCAGAAATTCTGGCAGTCTTAGCATTCAGATCCACTTTGCCAGGGATTCCATTCTTATATGCTTCTACGCTCCTTGGCATATGGCCCGACCCTGGTAAAAGTATAGCTGTTTTTACTTTGTCTTTCTTGATTCCGATTCATTTAAACGTCTGGTTTAACGGTTCTGACTAAGCACGTTCAGCCCTACTTCGATGAGCTTGCATCCACAGAATTTATGATGTGAAATTTTCCTGGCTATTTGGGTACTGTAATGGTATTCGATGTCGGCAGATGACATAAAAGTGATCTTTGAATCAACAAAAACATCTACTTTAAATAGGGTAGCAGTATGAGCTGTGATTAGTCTTGGATGCAGCGGCCCCTTGCCACTAGTTCTTTTTTCGAATCCATCGCCGCGCGCCAAAACACCAGTATCAAGAGCCCTAATCAATACTAAACAGGTCCACATCATCTGTCATTTATCTCGCCTATTTTTGCATTGTTTGTGATATCACCGTATAAAAAAGTGGATGAAGCATTCGGTTTACCAGCTGCGTCACCTTGATCGAAGCGCACCGCTCCAATCTGCCAACTATTTTAGGTCTCTGTCAACCAATATTCTGTTGCTGAATATGTCTTACTTGCCTGACTTCTAGTTAGATTATGTGCACTATAAACGGTTATTTCCCACCGAACGGAACTGTCAACAGCTTCCCGTCTATCAGACATCTTTAATCACACTATCTCATGATACTTCAGCACATTTCCGAATATAACAAATATGACGCGCTAAAAGTCTTCGTTAGGGTGATTGCTAACTTAATGCTCCTGAAGACTCCGGATAACATTGTACCCGTCTCTGTCTAACCCTGCAATATCAACTCAGAGTTGTGGCCTTGTATGCGGTTGGTGATCCAATTTGCTGCCTGGGCACAGTCTTACTGCCTCATCCCCACCATCAACGCCAATCATGCAAGAGAATGTTTGGCAGATTATGCCCGCGGAAACTACTGACCAGAGCCAGCCAATCACAAAACTGGCCGTATGGGTCAGCCATGGGCGAGCGTGATGTTAACAAGGAGTAAAGGTCAAACTGAAATGACTCCTTGATGTATCCTTCGACTTTTTCAATGAGAGATTCGAGACACTTTGTTGCCTGTTGTGTGTGCATATGGAGGTCAGCACACGGCAGTCAATGTGTCCACACTCATCTCCTTGACTGTCTTATCAATAGAACAGGGTAGGTATGGGAAGAGAGCCAGTGTGTGTAGTACTTCGGTGTTTGCTTGTTTGATTCACACGCAGGTCATCACTGCGGCCTCGGGACAATGGCGATGCTTGCCAGCTATGATGGCCGAACTATCAATTTGCGCTGCAGACATTTGTAATAGTGTGAATAAGCCTCAGTAATTCACACACTAATAGGCAGAACACTTGACACAAGTTAAAGGTAGTCGGGCTATACACCTCGCATTTTTCATCGCAGCCTGTCATTTTACTTGTGTGCAATTTTCTTTTAGGTTCCCTTACGGCCACAGTCCTTTCCTGGCCCATCAAGGACTGATTGTCGTGGACTAGTAGTCACAGTTGTAAAATGTTTTTCTTTTTATTAAATGACTTTTCGAAACTACTCTCGTGCTGAAAGCGGAATTCGTCTGTGTTTGTCACAGTAGTTAGTTGTCAAAGGTATCGCTTTCCCTCGTTAAGTCCTCACGTTCTCACCTTATCCTGAAAGACGCTCAGCCGCAGTCATTCCAAAACTGACCAGTTTTCTCTTGTACCGTAATTGTCCTAGTGCAGGTTAGTCGGCTAGAGAGACGGAGGCAGACTATTTTTAAGTAATGCTATTGCTGAATATTGGCAAGCCGCGCTGTGATCTCCTGTATAGTTCCATGTACTTCCAGGGCACTCCATCTTCTTGGTGCTTTTGGAGTTTGGTAACGAATAGTGAAATTAGCTGGAAGAAGAACTCGTACAGGGTCATATGCATTTCTGCCATCTTCATAAATTTGCTGAATATAAGTGTCCTGGCGAGCTGACCTTGTTGCTACTCACACATTTTAGCGGAAGACTGGCCTGTCTTCCAACTGCCCGATTCCTCCACTGATGGAAAACATTGGGGTAGCTGTGAAATTCGCAAAATTTCACATGTAGTGATTATGCAGTCGCCGTCTGGCGTCGGCAGTACTACAAGGGTTAAGAGGACTGAGGGCTGCTACACTGATTATCCTATAGCCCACCGTGACGGAATGAATACTGGGACTCGCTGTGTCCCCATCAACGCTGCATAATCTGCTTAGCAAAGCGACTTATTCAGGGCTGTAATAACTGATTTTAAATAGGCTTCTCACTATCATCTAGTAGTTGTTGCCATTGACTAGAATGATCGGGGTGTCAGAAGACACATCAAAAAGCTACCTACTCGGCCGCTCTAGGTTTTGTCATTTGTTGATCAAAACGGAATATCCTACGACGTGCTTTCGGCATCACGCAAACCCCAGGCGATCTGGTATCTAACGATCTTCCAGCCGTCAAAGTTAAGTACTCGACTCTTTCGTATCCGGGTACGTGACAGAAGACGGGTGTGTTATGCGGGGATCGACGGCACCTTCAAGTCAGATTTTATCGTTCGCACATTCCTCGGGACTCGATTTAAGCCGCGCCCAAAAAACCATGTGTCATATTCCGCGATTTTTTATGATAGCAAGCTTGTTGCAAAACCAAAGCTGTAATTTCAGCAGACTCACTCAAATTGGAATCCGAGCCGCGCGTAAGCGCACCGTCAGATATTCACGCTATGAAACATAATCGAACTCAGCTACTTCTAGCATCAGTCAGTAACCACCTCTTTTATTGATTTAGCGACAACGTCCGATTTCGTCCATTAATAGCCTGCAGATAATGGAGATACACGCTGTGCAGACAGAATTATCACCGTTATCGAAGGTTATATATCCCGTTTCGATGGTTTAAGTTTTATACAGGGACGTTGGCTGGCCGACGACTGCGCAGACGATGCCTTTCCGCTACCGTCAGGTCATGACGACCAATACCTAGATTCGGGGAACGGGGCCAGGATATCAGTCACCTTAGTCATTAACGTCCGAGACTGTCAAAAAGCAATCGTAATTAGTGAATGTTGGCTTAGATATTTGGACAGTCACAAATATCTTGGAGCTTAAGCTTGAGACCAGAGGAACCGAGCCTTGTCTTTGAATCGGTATCGACCGTAGGGTTCTGTGATTGTCGGTATGTGTCTACGTATCCCTTGTGATACTTCAATCACCGCTACACCCCCCAATGTTGGCATATGTTATGGCTGCGCATTCCCAATAACGTCTGCCGGACTCCGATGTAGTTCTCGTGTTGGTCCATGAATCTCCCGCATGGCCCATTGGAGGGTAGTAAAATGCACACAATCATATCCCGTACCATTCATGAACAACAAATGAAGTGCGCTTACCGCGTCCTCTGCCTTCCGCTCCTTGAGTTCAGGATTGATGCCCTAAATTCGATGCCACGACTCTCTTTAGAGATCACAAAATGGAGGTAAGCTCAAACCCCACTAGATACTGTCCGCCAAATTATATGGGTGGTTCTTTGGCTCAGGGGTTCAGTCTTCGCTGCCGAAGGAGAAATTGAGTTCAACCCACAGGATACATTGCTACAGGTCCGTACGCATGGAGATCAACTGTGCAGAACATCAAGACTGGCTAGACAGACATGATCACGAACGCAAGTGCGCTATCTCTTACTACATCTTCAGCTTAACATATGTGCTGTTGTGTGATGCAGCACCTACACCTCTCAACCGTTCATAATAATTCCAGGTTAACTCTAGGTAGTCCTGTTCTGAAGCATTCACTCCAACTAACCTACAAAGTTTTACAGAATTAAAGAAAGGGCCGCAGAGGCGTCTCGGTTATTGTCTACAGGAAAACTTGGAGTATCTACTTGTGTAAAGCTAAAACCTATGGAATACTACCGTCCGGGATTTATGCATTAAACGCCAGAAACAACAGAGTTAGAGATAGCTGGGGCTTGTTAAGTGGGGATGGGAGATTTATTTCGGTCACAATCAATGAGTAGTCAGGAGTGTCGATATCCTTCCGAATCCTCATTACTGACAGTACCGGCGTAGGTTGAGAAAGTCGAACTCAAAGCTTCAGAGTACACAAAGTTCAGGTGCTGTCTGATGGGATCAAAATACATGAAGGCGCGTGGATATACGCTCGACTCGTCCGTATGTGTCCTACGCAATCAGAAATATCCTTCTCCCAGTCCTGATATTCAGTTCATTCCCCACCACGACAGAAGTGCACTATCTTTTGCACTTTTTCATGTGTTCTTTTGGTGGAATCTAGTTGTTGTTTGACTTCACCAACTGACTATGGCAAGCAGACAGATTCAATCCCAACACTGAAACTAATTTTTACGTATACGAGGAAACGTTGTGCCAATCAGTCGCATTGACCAGTCTTAGTCTTGCTTACTTACTGCTCGTGAGACTTTTCTCCCGGCAAGATATAGTTTATAGCAGAAAACATGGCTACTGAATTCTATTAAGGTAACCATGTATAACGATGTAGAACTCAGGAATTCCGTGTTAAGTGAAGGGTCGCAATGTAAGCAAGCTGGTTACAGACCAAAAAGCATCTTTTGAACTTTCCATGCTGGTGGGCGTTCGCGGCGGTTTCAAATAGATTATTCTGAAGGGCTGTGACCATACGCTCTACGAGTTATGTTTCCCTCTATTCACTGACAATGCAGGGACCCGAAGAACACGCGTTCTCACTAGGTTTTGTCAAGCCTGTTCAACTATGCAGCAAGCTGGTGTCTGGGTTTAAAAACCACAAACAGACAAATTTGATTCTCACTTTGCAAGAACTATTTCTACCTGGATACCAATGTTGTCCGGGAACCTCATTTGGGTTCCTCAGGGGTCAAATTATGTCGTTGGTTTCCTTAGTAAACACTACTCATAAAATTCTGTCGAAAGTCGTTTTAACGTCATATATCCTCAAGGTCTATGATTCGGAAAGACAGCCAGAGCAATCAAACTCCTTTCAACGTTTGCACTGAAACGACCACGTATAACATGGTGTAGTGTGCGATGAGTGCTGAAATGGCCACTTTTCGAGGGGAAAGTATAGGTAAGATGTGGTTATGTAGCCCCACCTGATGGACACAATACTGTTGGAGTTGGGGCTAGGGATTAGGGTTAGGGGGTCAGAATGGAGGTTAGGGGTCAGGGTTAAGGGGTAGAATTCGGGTCGGGGATTGGGGTTAGAGACTAGGGCAATTATCTCTTAACGACCGAAAGTGCAATCGCGCATTCCCAATGGCTTTTCTTTTGCACACAACTACTTGACCCCGTCGCCTGTGCGTTTCCCGGCCGCACCTGTAAAAACCCCTATTACCACCGATCCCGTATTGGAGTTGACTGGGGTTTGTGTACATTATGTGAGGCTATATAACAACATCTGACCAAAATATACTGTAATTTGGTTTTGTCTGAAGCGGGAAGTACCGTCCTCTACACCACAGGTCATCGTGCCAGAGGAAATATAACCCTATTAGAGCTTTTCCTGACGACTTGTCTCTGTTTCGGTGACATTCATTGCCCAAGACGCATATTTCCTCGGTGCCTGTTTTTGACAAATTCTCGCCCCGGCTTGCCGTTTGTCTTTGGAACATCTCTTTGGTTGCATGCACTAACAACGCATGAGGTATTTATGGGTGAAATAATACCTATGCTGTCGGTTTCCAAGGCAGACATAAAGTGTAGACGCTCTAAACTACAGGTGAACACTGGAACAAAAATTGAACAATTTGTCCAAACGGCATGTTTAAACACTTCTCATTAGCTACTTTGCTTGGACCAAACATTTCCCAAGGCTTGTCAGCAGTGCAATGTTGGCATGAACACAACAGATTTCAACCGGTGGTCGGTAGTGTGCGTAAAAGCATCGAGCCCAAAACTACAACGGACTTCCACCTTTAAACGAGTTTCTAAATCATCCGATCGGTGAATATCAGATGTTATAAATACATGTCTTAATCTGCAAGCAGCTGCCTGCAAGAGGTTAAAATCGCCAAGATTTTTGCAAGGATAAGCTCGCTCCACGACCGGGTACGCTAAGAACGTTAAGAAAGGTAGGTTACCCGAGTAACGTGAAGGATCGTCGTCAAATTTATTTCAACGACACGTGAGGATTCAGCCAATGTTGACTACAAAATCGGTTGATTTGGCTGAATAGCATTTGGCGCAAATATTTTGCAAGCAACCCAAAAATTTCAAAATTTCTTCGTTGTTTGTGGTTTGATGGATGTCGTCTTCTTCACGGATAAAATGGACGGTTTCGCTCAAGCAGCAGTTAGTTTGGCTGAGATTCGAGTGGCAGGCAGCCATCGTTCAATGACTGTTTATAACCTGAATTATTTGATTCTGCCCGCACTTAGTGAACGAACCTGACGTTAAGTCAACAGAACCGAGATTGTCAAGCTCTCATCTAACTTCTGTTTTAGGCGCGACAATCCGCACGTTTACACCCGCCAAAAAAACAGTAGTATGTGGTGTGCAACTTGTTTTTGACGAGTCCTCAGTCAAATAAAACCTGATAAGTCTCCTGGACCCGACGGAATTCCCGGGCTGATGCTTAAGGAGCTATCAACGGAGCTGTCAAAGCCTCGTTCGACTCTCTTTGAGCTGTCAATGAGAACAGGAAGGCTGCCCTCACAGTGGAAGACAGTTAACCTCGTTCCATTGCATAAGGGAGGTAGCAAGATGACAGCAAGCAGCTTTCGACCTATTAGCTTAACTTGCCTCCCTTGCAAAACTATGGAAGCTATAGTAAAGAACGCTATACAGCAATTTTGTGAAGAAAATAACATCTTGCAGGATTTTCAACATGGCTTCAGGAGAGGACGTTCCTGCCTCTCAAATCTGCTAGCTTGTCTGGAAATCTGGACCAGGGCTCTAGAAGAGGGTTTTGAGGTCGATGTCGTGTACATCGATTTCCGCAAAGCTTTTGACATTGTCCCACACCAACGTCTTCTTCACAAATTGAGCGACATCGGCATCCGGGGAGATCTTCTGAACTGGATAGGGGCGTTTCTGGTTGGTCGGAAACAACGTGTCTGTATCGGGGATGATATGTCAAAATGGGTGAATGTGACCAGTGGTGTGCCGCAAGGCTCAGTTCTGGGACCATTGCTCTTCATCCTTTACGTTAACGACAGCCTTCAGGAACTCGACTGCGGCAAAATAATGTTTGCAGACGACGTTAAGCTCTGGCAAGTCATTAAGGGTCCGAATGATCAGAGATCCCTTCAAGATAATCTGCACCGACTGCAAGCGTGGTCGAAGAAATGGCTTCTAGATTTCAATGTGGAGAAGTGTGCCGTCCTTCATCTGCGTCCAACCAACTCTCATTCAAATGAGAGTCTGAGGACTTATCACCTGAAAGATATAAGGCTCCCCGCAGAATCTTCACAGAAGGATCTCGGGGTTTGGATACAGAACAACCTGAAACCAACACTGCAGTGCCACAAGGCTGCAAAAAACGCCATGGGAGTGCTGCATGCAATAAAAAGGGCTTTCGTAAATTTTGACCAAGATACTTTTGGGAGAGTTTACGGCACATTTGTTCGGCCCCACTTAGAATATGGCATACAAGCATGGCGGCCATGGCTGGTAAAGGACCAAGAATGCCTCGAACGGGTACAACGGCGTGCAACAAAGCTGGTAAACGGTCTAAAAAGCCATTCCTACACAGACAGACTGAATTGCCTTAACTTATTCCCTCTGTGTTACAGGCAGCAAAGAGGTGATCTTATCCTCGTCTACAAGATAATACATGGCTTTGAGTATGGACTTAAATTTGAGGACATGTTTCAGTGTCACCTTTCACCCAATCTTCGTGGTCACTCGATGAAGTTACGGACAACAATGTCCAGGCTGAATCTCCGTTCTGAATTTTTCACGCAGAGGGTAGTGGAGAAATGGAACGATCTCCCTCAGTCAGTCGTGGAGGCTACATCCCTGCAACTCTTCAAGAAACGCTTGGATGATTATTTGTGTCCCCTGTTTTCCCTCGACAGTCTGAATCTGAATTAATACCCCTGGTCCAGACAAATATTTTCTCTGAGACAATGCTACTCAAATGAACCAAGTACTGTTTTAATAGTGAACATTTTTGTTCGTGTACAGTTATTCTAACGAGCTGACATGTAATCAATAGGGTTTTCAAAGGCTTTGCCTATTATCCTTACCAAATAAACTGAAATAAACTGAAAAAAAGCTCGACGACATTCCTCAGGCAAGGCACGTCCCAACCGGCAAGATAAACAAATTGTGGATTGTTGTCAGTGGGCGCACAAAAACGTAGCAACTTGCTCTGTTACAGGTGGGGAAACCCCTTGAGAACAATTGTCGATTTCGGTGGCTCAGTAATCTGTATTCGGTACGAGCCTTTCTCCAGACTACTATACAGTCCTGTGTAGTGTGTTTGAGTTAACGAAAATTTCTCGATCTTAGCATCTATAACGGAAGTGGGCTTTTGAGATAAAGAGATTATGCAAACTTCAGGTACTTCTACTACTCACTTTTGCACTAATACATAGGACTGGATCATTACGAGAGATTCGAGTAAAAAAGAACCTGATGCAAGCTGGCTTTCGGAGCCTTCTCCGTATGTTTGTGTTCAAAAGCATTCACTTTAGAGGGCGAGGTTTAAAAATGCCAACCTTTAGTCGTGATTTTCCGCTTGTTACATGAATGAGAACCTGTAGACGGACGAATATGAAGGCTTTACTCTGTACGCGCCTTCGCGTATTTCTCGTGATAAGAAGACACTGTGTCAAATAATTTTTGGTCCCCAGTATCCCCCAAGAAACCGTCACTTATGCAAATAGACCGTAAACAAGTATTAATAAACTTGCCTTTCCGGATTAATTTGTCAAGCGCTGTGTGAACGATCATTTTATTGCAGTGGTCTGTGATAGACTGATAAAAGTTTGAACCCTTTGAGCTCCAATTTCAGGCATCAAACAGAGACCGAAACGACGGCAAATTTATTTGCATACTGAAGAGCCCAATTTCTAGGTTCCAAAATTATGTAAAAACAAAACGAACATTTCCGAGACGGTCGATTGAGCTGGTCAACCTCAAGTTATAGAATCTTGTGAGAGTAAGATGCGCATTGCAGAATTTCAAATAATAAAAAACATTTAGAGGTCCCTTGAAGGACTGCTTTACAAGTAGACCATTTTGAACATTTGGGGGTGAATTTCATTAACCCTTGGAATTCTTTCTGAAGGTGGAGCGAGCTGCCTCAAATTGTTAGTCCCTGAGAGTTTTCGTTGTCAAATATGGTACCACACGGAACAACCCAAACACCCCCACCCCACTTGAAACATTACGAAAAGAAGAACAGAGGGGCCTTCATGCAGACCACGGACAGTTGAGGCCCTACTAGCTGGTAGATATTAATCTGTCTTGTGACGCCCTGTGTGTATGACTGCTGACTTCGTTCGGATATGGTTCTGCTTTCATATCACGCACCCTGAATTTTGGGATAACCACCTCTTTTGGCCTAGAGAGAGAGAAATCGGCCGTAGACGACTCGCCAACAATAGCCTTTTTATAAATGTTGTGCAAGTTCTTATTTCGTAGGGGTAAGAGGTCAGGGTAAGGGGTTGGGATTGTGAGTCATGGGTTAGGGGTTGTGGTTAGGAGTTAGAGGTCAGAGATAGGGGTTGGGGTTAGGGGTTAGGCTGGTGCTTGCCTACTGCAGGTACGGCTACGAAATAGGATCCGACCAAATTTTGTATTATAACTGTTTGAAAAAAAGGAGAAAAAACGATTATAGGAGTAGTCATTGTATTTGCATGGACTTTCATGTCCATGCGGTAGTCGAACATCAAAAACAAGAAAAAGACAGGGACAAGCGATTAGCTTTTTCGGCGGCCACTCGCTTGCTTGCGTGGGCAGGGTCGTCCGGTCAGTAGGAGCGTCACGCGCGATGGGATTCGAGGGATTCTCTGTATGTACTTCACATCTGGGGGGGGGGGAGGACATAACCCTCAAGTGGCTGGCGACCCGTCCTTCTGCCGGCCTACGTTAAGGCAAGTGCATGGCTCACATCCAGGGTCTGGATGCCTACATTGGACAGCGGGTCAGTTCTCATTGCCAAAAGTTTGTGCTCATGTACTGACTATGTCAGCCTTCCCGCAATTGGTCTATGTGGTTAAAAGAGCAGCTGCGGAGTAAAATCGGATAAAAAAACTCGGTCTGCTCACTTGAAATCAGTATTTCCTTTTTGGCAAATAGGAGCCACGCAGGCCAGCCTCTAGTTACCTGCGTTCAGTAGCTAAAATCACCGCAAATACGCGATAGACAATGTGTAAGTCGTCTTCCCCCTCCCTGCTTTTCTTCTGTGGCCGAATATGGAGGCACCGACGGATGAGAATTCGAAGGTTCAGTTGTTTGCGATTTGCCCGCCAAGATACTGGAATTTAAACGCTTTATCATTCAGGCAGCCGTGATGCACTTTGTCTCATTGGTGAGAGTTCTCGCTTGACTTCATTTTTTGGCAGAAGCTCCGAAAAGTATTTTGTAGTGATTCACCACTTCTGTGTAAGTGAGTTCTATTCTAACGAAACCTGTAGTACTGCACTATATTCAGTCGGGAGATTTTGAGTGTTTTGAAAACGACAAAAGGTTAGAGTATCTGGTTTATCTCACGAAATATTAACGGAATTTCTTAAAAGAGTTTTCGATTCCAAAAGATTGCCTAAGCAGTGCTGTGATATTAATTGTTGCACAAAATATTCCCAATGTATTTCAGTCCCGTCAGGAAAAAACATACACGGTGTATATCTGACCGCTATGGGAACTGCAGGCGAAACTGCAAAAAATGCATACGTTGGCTGATAGAGAAAGTAAGATCTTTTCTTAGCTAATCTACGACCGCATGTTTCGTACGCAGAGCTCCCAAGGACTCGTCAAGTATCGATATGAGATGTTTATTTGGCACGGTTCTCCAAATGGACTAATACTTCTACCCACAGTTTGATTATTCCTAGCGTGAAGATATCTAGTTACTAAGTGCAGATAGAAAGCGCCTCGAATAAGCTACTGAATTCAGATCAATTCTGAACATAATAATTTGAAGATAAAGCATATAATTGTGGGAAGTGTATTTCTTTGCCCAGTTCATAACACGATGATCATACAATAGATGTTCTATTTCGTGAAATGTCAACCGAAGTTCTAAAAGGAGTTTTCTATTCCAAAATATTGCCTAAGCAGTGCTGTGATAGTAGTTGTTGTACAGCATAATTCCAGGAGATTTCTGTCACATCAGGATATCGGCTTTTGGGCGAACTTCTTTTTCGTAGCTTTAAATAAAACAGAATAGAAAACTTTCAAAATTTCGGTTGACATTTCATGAAATAGAACATCTATTGTATGATCATCGTGTTATGAACAAGGCAAAGAAATACACTTCCCAGAATTATATGCATTATCTTCAAATTATCATGTTCAAAATCGATCTGAATTCAGTAACTTATTCGAGGCGCTTTCTATCTGCACTTAGTAATTAGATATCTTCACGCTAGGAATAATCAAACTGTGGGTAGAAGTATTAGTCCATTTGCAGAACCGTGGCAAATAAATAAACATCTCATATCGATAACTGACGTGTCCTTGGGAGATCTGCGTACGAAACATGCGGTCGTGGATTACCTAATTAAGGATTTTACCTGTGGTCTTCTCGCATTACTTGGGGTTGGAGTTGCACACGACCGGAGGCCACTATAAGGCGTCAGGGGATGAGACCAAAAGACCCACTGCCACGGCAAGAAACATCTGGAGTCATTTACCGGATCTGGTGCAATTATGGGTAAAGCGACTACGTCGGAGAAACTGGAAGACTGCTCTGGACGCGAATCGCCGAACACGCGGCAGCGATGTGGAGAAAGGATGCCAACTCTCAGGTCGCGGCCCATTCAACAAGACCCGGCCACACATTCAAATTCGATAAGGCCGAAATTCTTGCGAGAGGTGATAATCGTGTGAGCCGCGAGCTGCTTGAGTCGTGGTTCACGGGACCCCAGCCTATCAACAAGTGCAACAACATCCCCACTACATATGCGGTGCTAAGGTATAGTCTGGCCAAAGTAATTAACCACTCGAGGGGGGCGCGGGCCGATGAGCCAGATGGCCGAGCAATCATTACACCATCGTCCGACAGGGGTGATGAGATTTCAGCAATTAACAATTTGCATGCCGACCATCATGCAATTGGCGCATCAGCGGGCAACGATTCTCGATGAAGGGGAGAGCCGTTAATTATCATAGGTATGCAGGAGCATAAAGACTCCATCCAATAAATACTGCAACTTCCTGTGCACGAATCACTCTTTTCTGTCACTGCATCCGATGCTGGATTCGAGCAAGCATCCGAGACGTCAGACGAATAAAGCTCTTCTTCCAGCGATCGTTTTTACTTCTTACCAACTAGTTCCTGGAACTCGTATCTTCGCTTGTATCGGAAGATCTTGCCTTCTCGATCAGTCAACGTATGCATTTTTATAGTGTCGCCCGCGATTCCCATAACGGACAGCCACGCACCGTGTCAGTGTTATTTTCCGAAATTGGAAGTCCAACAACTAGCACTTAATAGATGCGATTTCCGATATACATCAACTGAATTCGACATCAAATCACTGAAACGACCCTTGCCTATTTTAGTGCAGTGAGCACGTTTGGTGTTGGTTAAGTCCCATTTCAGGAAAATGCAACGTTATGTTCCTTGCGTTCATCATTAACTTAATGAGCAGTCCATCTCACGAATTTTTCTTCCGACTAACTAGTTTTAGATGACAATGACACTTGACAGGTACAAATCACTTGGAATTTTTTTTTAATTGTCTGACATTGTGTTCACTCTGCCAGCTGCTGAGTGTGCTATGTTTACCTCTCACCCTGGTCGATATTAAATTAGCAGTTCCCAAATTCTTCTATTCGTCGAAATAGAAGCCGCTCTAGTCATCCTAACCGACGTATCTGTGACTCCCTCCTGTCCAGATGGTAAAAAAGGCGCGTAGACGTTTATACATGTGCACTGACTGCGTTGAGCAGGGCGGCCATGACGCGTTTTAGCACCTAGGGTCAGAGCTTATATCACACCAACTCGTGTTCACCGTCAGTCGGCCGTGTTGACACCCCCTGCACTGCGGGTCGTATCCATATGTCGATTGCATGCGCGCATTCAGTACGTGACCCAACCTATTATTATCACGTTTTTCGAGCAGGCGAGGTAGCAGACTCGGGTTTGCGCCACGAAAGCTCATGCGTCGTACACGTAAAGTGCCGGTTGGTCGAAAGGCACTCGGTTGCGTCACGCATATAAACCCGCCATCAATTCGACCTTCTCCGTTCGCAGTATGGGTAACTGCATTCCTATGAGGACCCTATTTAGTGTAAGTGGACACTACTTTTTCTTTCCTCCTGGGCGAGGAGAGGCAGGGGAAGCAGCACAACCACCAGCCTTGTTAGGGATGCAAACTAGTCCGGTGCAGAGTGGAAGGTTGTCATCCAAAGTTTGTGAACGGGAGCAACCCTCATTTGACCTTGGCCAGCATACACGAAGCCAGGACTTTACTGCTCACCTGCATACTGGCATACAGCCGGCAAAGAACAACCTACCTACGGACCAGCGTGGGCCGCGACGACGGCGATTTCAGAGCCTTGAACGTGTTTGTCGACCTAGCCCAAGTCGACGGCGTCATCGTTCTGGCAGCCCAAGGAGGAACAAATCTTCAGATGAAATGCTAGCCCTGTCTCTGCAGAAGGACCTCATAAAGGAACTGACTTCTCTTCAGAAGACGGTCGGGGATCCTATGGCAAGAAGCACGCCCCAGAAGCAATGGAAGATGACGTCAGCGGAAACAGAAATATCAATGAAAAAAACAAGCAGACCTTGGGATTCGGAGGTCTCTCAAGACAGTGGTCTGTGCATTTCCCTCCAGGATGGATCCAAACCGTTTGAGTCAGCGGGGGATGAGATAAAAAAGCGGACAAAGTACCCGAGCCACCAGCTGGAAATCAGCTCGGTGTCGGTGATAACAGCTACCGTTGCTGAAAACTCAACTTATGCGGAAAAGCATACCTGGTCAAGAAATTATTTGAATAACTGGAACTGCAGTCGGTCGAGACGCATCAGAAAACAAAACGGAGCAACCGACCTGTCCAATCCTACTGTTCCTGTTGAAGTGACACACGGCGTCCGGTTGAAAAGATCTGGTGCTATGAGGCGATACAAAGCGCTGGGGAGCGGGTTCGGGCCAGGGGATGGAGATATGGGAAAGGTGCCGGAGGATGGCCTAGCAAGGTTGTTTTGGCTTGATGTGGACAGACGCGGTGCTGAAGAGTGCTTGGCCAGAAACCACCATCCGGAGGGCGCTTTCCTGCTTCGGCCCTCGTCAGGTAACTTGAGGTTATTGTACCAGTGCTGCATTTATTGTAAGAGACAACGTGCTACCTTCACTTATTTACACACCGTTTATTGAGGATGCGCCTTCTCCAGACGCCAGATTATGTTTCCTTAGCCAAATGACGTAAGACCACGTTCACATGCATACTTCAGTAATGGGATAGTAGCAGATGTTAAAGCAATTTCGGCTTTTACGTCTTATTTATAGATATTGTTTGGCACCTGGTCGAAAGTGCATGCCAATGAATGATGGCCTGAATTTTTCAACATGAAATTTGGCACCTTCCAACTGCGAAGTGAAGAGCTTAAGACTGTCCCAAGCCAACGGTTGTAGGGTTGGAACATGAGCATCAACCGTTTACAACAGGACATCGTTGTATTGAACAGGTCCAGCCGAGCTAAGCCTTTGAACTATGGTGCTGTTTTAACTGTATTCAAAGTTTAGAATGTTAGAAGGTTGATTTTTTCACGATTTTGTCGAGTTTTCAACGAAATAATGATTATTTGCTTAAACACTTGTTTAGCGCATTATCCCAAACTAACATAATTCAAGTTAAACTATTGTAAGTGAGTCAAAGGAAACTCTATTTAATAAGTGAATCGACATTTCACCAGCTACAGAAAGCACCGAGGAAACACCATGGAAAAGCGCAAGGCAGTTGCAGCTGTTTTATTGTTGCAGTATTCAGTCGCTGTATTTTATCGTTTTGTAGGCCAAATAAATTTGCGGACAAAAACTAGAAAGACTGGAATGGACATTTATGGCTTGTTGGCCGGCATCGGACAGCCATACCCAACCCCGGGGTAAAAGTTAGACCATCGATTTCGACCCTGAGGTACGCAACCGGGTATAGGCGAGGGGCCCACTCCAACCGCGCAACGGAACTCACTCGTCCGGTTGTGTCGTCGCTCTCGAGCCCTCCAGTAGCCGCACAGCGGCAAGTAATATAGACAGAGTAATGATATCGACAAAGACAACAGTCGCTTCTATACCCGATAACAGCCGACAGGAAAACGAACCCCTGGCTCAATAGTTAGGGTGTTGGATTTCAAACTCACAGGTCGCGAATCCGAGCCTCGGGAGTTGCATGTCTCGGGGACGGGTATGCTAGGCTGATGACTGTTCGCAAGCCAGAAATGGCCGTTCCAGTCACCCTTGCCTTTGCCGCTAATCCTATTCTGTAGATATTGCACGTCGCTGTGCCGCTGCTAGCGGGGCTCGAGAAAGGGTCCCAAGGCACAGCGGGACGAATGAGGTCCCTATTGTGATCGGTGCTCGCCCCTTCACCATTATCGTTTTATAGTTAAGACAATCTTTATAATTCAACCTAGCCCTACCAAACCCCCGTGAACCGTCGTCCTGAAACCTCGCCGCTGAGTTACATAGCCGGATACTGCCTACGGAGAAAAGGGACAAACACATTTTGGAGAGAATAGCGGTTACGTCATGACCTCTTTCTATTATGTATTCCATTCATAATGGAAATGAGGCATCCATTAATAAGCAGTCTCAAAACCCTGCCTGGCATTAATAATTTAGAGATTCGAATCCCTGATCGCATGAGGTGAATCTCCAGGACGAGGTTGAGACGCAAACACAATATGTGTTTTGACGACGCCTGTTCCTTGCATTTATGACGCAGTAATATTAACCATTAACATGAACGCGTGTATAAGAACGGTACGAAAATTGTTTTGCGACCGATAGAATTATCCCGAGATCCAAAGTTGAGTTCAGAGCCGGCGTTCTAAGCGCATTCCTTTGATCTTAAGAACGCATTTCATGCAAATGTAACAAATTTGTGCAGAAATGAGACAACACTTTAGACACCTGCGAACAAGGGTATTTGCAATTTGCTGATGACCTCAGTGAGTGCACTTTTTGGTATACGCGGATAGGCATAATGATGGTAGGGGCGCTCACCGATCGTTCTTACGGAACTCACTCGTTTAGTTGTGCCTAACGGGCTCTCTCTCTCGATCGCAACCAGCAGCCGCACAGCGGCGCATGATATAGGTAGGTATGACTGGCTGACGACGGCTAATGAGCCAGAAATGGCCATTCCAGTTTCCCTTGCCTTTGTCTATATCATGCGCCGCTGTGCGACTGCTGGTTGGGCTCGAGGGAGAGAGAGCTCGTAAGGCACAACGAAACGGATGAGTTCCGTAAGGACGATCGGTGAGCGCCCCCTCCCACTGTATATTCCCGATCGAAACCGACAAGACAACGGGCCCGTGATCCAGTGGTTAGAGGTGGGAATTCTAACTAACAGGTCGCGAGTTCGAGCCCCAGGCGTTCCACACTTTAGGGTTGGGTATGACTGGCTGACGCCGACTAATAAGCCAGAAATGACCACCCCAGTCGCCCTCGCCCTTGTCAGTAAT
>CACRXP010000036.1:1041930-1053238 GCA_902702965.1 Spirometra erinaceieuropaei | reverse complement strand
CTTTATGGCAGTCGAGACTCCGATCGGGGCGATAATCAATCGACAGGAAAATTCTACGAGGTATGGTCGTGAGACAATTGCTTGAAACATCAATAAGTTACTGCGCCTGCGACCTATGCGACTTTGAGTACCAACAGAACAAAAACTGAGATGGTCAAGCGCTATTAGTCAATTCGCTGTTTAGACAGATACAGTGACATGTGTAACCCGATGACTTAAAATGCCGGCGTTAAATTGAATTAGATGTCCTAAGGACATATCGCAGAGGAATTCAGCTGTATATATCATAAATATGTAATTCATTCTTACTGACCGGGCCAGATTGTACATAAACTAACGAGGTGTAGAGGAACTCCGACTAAACCCCATATGGTTTCGTTTGTCGTTTATAGCTGTTACCTGATTATAGCACTGTGGTTAGAATAGTCATATAGAGCTACAGATGAGAGCTGTCAGTTTGATAGAGACAGAGTATAGGGACTACCTCATCAGGAAAAGTTTGCCAAAACGAGACTCAAAGATAGACAACGATGAGTGAGACAATGCTCTGGTCCTTACGCCGACACCAGTTACCCTTTCTGTTTGAACATTGCCTTGGCAACGGTAGGGTGGAATACCCCAATTAGCTGTCCGTACACTGTGAGTCGTGTGTTGATGTATGTACTTGCGAAATCTAGTTAATTACTGATTACTGGCAGTTGTATTCAAGAACGGAGTAACCAAAAAACAGAGATCAACTGAGCGATAACAAAAATGTCTGCCAGGGGATAGGCTCAGTTACCCGATGATCAGGTACTCTTCCAAGATGGTACGTCATGGAATATCCGGCTGGATATCGTATCTGCATACATTCATCATTTTACTGGTGAGTATTCTTTTTGCCACCGACCGTCTTCTGTGTTGCCCTGCATTCCGTCAACCTATCAACATTCCCATATGACACGGTCCACAGTATGCCAACAGCCCATTGGGTTCCTTCACCCTATCGTTGTCCATGCCTTTAATTAGCTCCGTCAGATGTAGTGGTTCATGCCAACTATTGGAAAACAATGACAAATACGCAGGCTTTGCACTTTTATACAGATTGAGAGTCGTTTTCAGAGTACATTTTTAGAATTACTTGCAACTTCCTGGCCTGAACGCCCTTGCTTTGCTTCCCTCCCACAAAGAACTTTGCGAATTCACATAAAAGTTTGGATATTCGCGTAGAATGGTGTTCCTCATTATTTATTACTGCGACGTTCTCTTGCAAGTGTTTTTTGCGGGACTCACTTCTAGAGCGGCTTTTCAAATAAATAGTGTCGTTTGCATAATTAACGTGACCAAGGATGTGGATTCGAAACCCAGGCAATTCCATTTGATTTTACCACAATTGCATCTGCACAAGTTAAACCTCCGGGGAATATTTCAGAAATTATAGCGGCAGACTACACTTAACCATTTACAACTGTTAACCTGCTTTCCTTAGTTTAGGAAAATTCGAAAGCTTTATTTCTGACAAGACTAGAAAGCAGAAACAAATTTTAAATCCCAGGGCTAAAACCGGTGGCACACAAAGTATGTACTGTCGACCAGATATGAGAAGTGCGCCAGCGATATTATCCTTTTCTGTCACGACCCGACTATAATCAGTTTCATGCTGCGTGAAAATTCTGCCATTAGCTAAATTTGTTAGGGTAGGTTTGCCAGTTTCTGCTAGAAAAATGTGCAGCTTGCTCAAAATGTGTGTAGAAAATGAATTTTTAAACCCATATTGCTGACCAAGCTCTTTGAAGGAAAACAAACAAAGGCCTTCATCTTGGAGTGTACAAGTGGTCGATCGAGTCCCGGGTCATGTGGCTGGTATCGCTCCGGGCGATACTGTTAAGTGGCAACAATTTCATGGTTGTGTCAACAGAACTGAGGTCCTAACTAGATAAGTCCTGGTAAAGAAGATCCGGATTACTATTTTAACCAAGGCCGGAATACTGGCACTTTGGGGTCGGAAACAGTCAGTGAAGGGTCGGTGACAGAAATTGCTCTTATAAACTTCCCAGCATAACTTTCTCACAGACGCAATGGAAAAGCGCGTTCATTGAGTCGGCCAAGTCAGGTGGAAATCTAGAGATAGGGTTGTTGTATCCTTTCTCATGTGAGAAGCAAGACTTACATCAGACTCGTTGATTGATATCAAACTGACCGCCGAAGTCTCTTATCAGTTACGCGTAACTCATGTAGTTTTTTTGGTAGAACACGGAAATAGGAACTCCCAAGTAATATAGGTGGCCTTGAACTAAATTACAGGGAGGTCGGGTTAAGACTTTAGAGCGGGTTAGGGTTGAAACACAGGAATAAGTACCCTTCCTGGAGTTTAGCGAAAAGCCGCATGTATTACGGGAGGGGGTTCCTATTCCCGTGTCTTGCCATTTCTTAAATATAATGAAGGAAGTTTTAGACGAAAGGTTCTGCGTGCAGAAATATGGCGGTTGTGAAGTATTTGCTTCTGCTGAAAACCTGTCCGATAATTTAAATTTTATTCGTCATAAGCGGACGACACGAGTAATGCCTCTTTTTCGTTAGTTTTGCGTGAAAATAACGAACTGCATAGGGCACTCATGTTGTAAATCTTAGACGCGTGATCAAATAACCACATATTCTAAGTAGCCTATTGCTCTCCGGAGACAAAGTACGTCGACACTTCTGGATGATTAAGATCGAGCAATTTGGATAATCGTTTTTTGTTGGGGCGTTCCTGTTTTTTCAGTCGCCTCAGCCTCCCAAATTTCTTCTTCATTTCAGTCTCAGCGGGTGGACTACCCTGTCGCTTGGTACCGTCTTCCGCTAATGGCATTGGCGTAAATTCATCGTCTCAGTCAACAACACAACGCCAGCGGAACCCGATTTCTAATTTCCACATCAACCGGAATAGTCTCGTCCTCAATCGCCGCATTGGCTGCGGCAGCTTCGGCGAGGTGTGGTCAGCCTATTGGCCATCACACGGATACGTGGCGGCGAAGCGAATGCTGGGCAATGAGCAAATAAACCGGGAACGTTTCCTCAGGGAGGCTGAAATTATGTGTCGCCTGCAACATCCCCACATTGTTCGGCTGCTGGGAGTGTGCAGCTCAGAGACTACAGCAACCTCCAACCCTACCGTCTGTACGCCAGCCTACATTATCACAGAGCTGATGGCGTACGGCTCCTTGAAGTCCTTTGTGCAGAGCCCCAGAGTTCCGTCGCTAGACTACGAGCAGCTTATTGACTTCATGGTTCAGGTAGGCAAGTTACTGAAACACGCTCACTTGTGGATAGGGGCGAATAGGCGAGTCCCAGGATGCAGTTCGGAAGACGAAGATGCGATCACCAAAACAAGAACTTTATTGACCTGTTTTTTCGGATTCTCACTCGTGGGGGAGAGAACCATGACTCAAGTAGGTCGGGGCCTACGCGGTCGTCACCCCTTGCGAGAATTTTATCATACATAAACATTTCGGTCGGCGTCTACAGACCTAGAATATACTGATCTACTCCAAGTTCGCAGTTAATTTCAGAGGAACTTAAAGAGCAGCAATTTCGTCATCGTCAAACCTGCAGGTGTGGATGGGTCTTGTCCAACGGGCCACGACTTGAAAGCCGGCATCAGTCCTCATCACTGCTGCTGCAGGTTCCGTCATTCGAGTTCGCAGTAATTTTCCAGTTTCACTTGAAGCAGCAGCAGCGATGAGGAATGACGCCAGCTTTCAGGTCACGGCTCGTTGAACGAGACCCGGCCACACCTGTAAGTTTGACGATGATTAAATTCTCGCAAGAGTTGACGACCGAGTAAGCTGCGACCTACTCAAGTCATGGTTCTCCGACCCACATTCAATCAATAAGCACAATGACCTTCCGCCTCCATATTCTTTTTGGAGATTTTCCCTGAGCAACATAATTAGCCAAGAGGGGAGGATACGGGCGATCAACGGTCCGTGTGACAGTGAGCCAAACTGTCGAGACTCAATAACGGTGATGAAATCACGGCCATTACCGACTCGGATGTGAGCCGACAAGAAATTGTCGCAGCAAATATGCTCCCCAGCGATGAATGTGAGTGCTGCCGGTTACTATGGGCACGTGGATGCCGATCAACTGTGTCCTATAAATACTGCACTCCGTATGCCTCTTCTACCCTTTTCTGTGTCCGTCTCTGATGACGGGTTCGATTGAGAATCCGAAACGTCAGGTCAATAAAGATCTTGTTTTAGTGATCGCAATCCCTTCTTCTGGACGCTCAGTTGTCTTCAATTCTCTTCTATGCCCCATAAACGGATGAATTGTGTTTCCGGAATAAGAGAAAGTGGCGAGGTTTGGTCCTGCAGCCCCACTTGATTGATGCAATATGAATAGCTTCCTAAAACAATTTTAGTTAACATACCAATTTTAACTTCTCGTTTTATTAGGAAAGGGAAAAAAGAGCAAGCAGAACTAGAAGTAAGCACATGGAAGCGCGTGTGAGCCGAGGCTTGGTATAACCGAATGTGGCGTATACACACCATCCCCGCGACACAGCCACTCGTTGGATTAAGAGGATAAGGAGAGTGCAGTCACAACTGGATGGTCACGGGGGAATCCGCGTGTCAATTCGCAGAACATAGCCATTATACTGGAACCAACGGAGTTCCAATCCGTCCGAACAGTGCCATTAGCAAGCCTACTCAGCCACTCGCTGGATTAAGATAATAAAGATGACGCAAGCAAGGCTCGAAGTACGTCAGGGAAGCGTGTGTGAACTGCCACCTGATGTAACCGAGGTTGGCATGTAAGTACTCCCGCCTCCGAAGCACAGAAACTCGTCAGATTAAAATAGGAATGAAGGCGCACACACGTGATATATTTAAAATCGACGTAATAGCACCGACCAAAATTGGTCAATGAAGCTAACTATGTGGTATCAATCCATTGGAGCCGCAGAATCAAAGCCCGTCGAAAAAAATTGCTTGTTTAGAAGGTTTTAAGCAAAGTAAGCAATCCGCCACCATCTGTCTTCGCCCTTTTTGCGACTGTTCGGGATGCTTTTTTATCAACACACTGGGAATTGCGACTTTCTAGTAACTAGGCCACATTCAGACAAGGAACAGATCCAGCTTTTTATGCTCTGCCCATTTCAGATTTCGGATGGCATGTCCTACTTGGAACGCCAGAACTACCTCCATCGCGATTTGCGTGCAAGTAACGTGCTTGTCGGAGAAAATCTCACTCTCAAAGTCGCGGATTTTGGACTGGCGCACATGCTGGGTGATGATACAGAGTACCTGGGAAATGTCGGTAAGTACGAGTTTTATTTTGATGTCACAAGTCGCAAATCTTACGAAGTTGAACTCACAATGTGCAAACGTTCCAATGTGGGGAGATTGCGCATTGCATTTTCGGATAATGTCGACATTTAAGGATTTTTCCAAAACAGTTGTCGCCAATTTCATAAGGTCTCGTTTGCAACCAACTATGTTTTTAAGAGAAAAGAAGCAGATTTTCTCTCTTTGTAGATGAATTGAAGCTTTCGTTCTGTCACCATTTGATTTAAATTCTAGCAATGAGGAAACATAAGCTACGATTACTAAAATGATTCTACCTATCTTCCATACGTTTCTGGAGAAGTATCTCTTCCTTTCAAAATTATATAAACCGGGTTTTTTGAAAAATCTCGCCTGACCAAAGTAAGCAAGATAGAGGATTGCACTTATGGTTTCCCTGACATCTCCTAAAGGCCAAACTACAAAACCCAAAACATAACATACGAGTGAAAGTCGGCAAATTCTGGGTGATCCTGCGAAAATTACCATTGAATAATTATGAATAACGGTTACCATATATACGGGCATCTTCTACAACTTCTCGTCGAACCAATACCTTTGTGCGGATTATTTACGGCAGTGTAGATAAACCAATAAAGTGCTGGAAGTTGGTCAGGTTCCTCTTGTTTTTGAGAACAGAGGAGGCGACCTGGCGGTAAAAGATTAGATATATGTATTGGCCCGTCGATATTTCGTCAAAAGCCTGTGTATATTTGTCAACTTAACTGTTCGGCGAGTTAAATTGCCAAATTTTAATCTATAGTTTGCAGCCTATACGATTATTGTCCTTGATTGGGAGTATCAGCACTAAAGACCGTCTTTAACCACCTGAAGTTATTTGAGAATGGCCCACATTATCTCCGTTCCTCTGTTGTGGTCTGCGCTCAGCATTTGATGTCAGACGACGCGTGGAGAAAAAACTATATGAGTATAGGATAATTTATTTTAGCTTATTTGCTACAGACCAAAGACGGTTTAAACTCAATGAGACTTGAAGCGCAATTGTAATTCTGGTTGACTGGTGCCTGAAGACTAAAAGTTAAAGTAGTCTCCGAAATTTGGCAAAACACGGAATAGGAATCTCCTTGCAATACAGTTGGCTTTGCGCTAACTTCCAAGGATGTTGTTTATTTCCATGTCCCAACACTAACCCTTCCTTAGTCTTAGCCGTAACCCTGCTCTAACTATGGTTTAGGATATGATCATTTATATTACGCGCGGGCCCTTATTCCGTGTGTCCTACCAGAAATTTTTCTCATCTTTGTGAAATGGTTTTTCCAGCAGGATCGCCCTGTGGTACAAAAAGGCTAGAATTAGGTGAAAACATACCGTTTCAGAAATTAGGTCAAGTTAGCAAAAACTCCAATGGAACTGGTTGCACACCGTTTCTGTCCATTCAAGGGTGCAAAAAAAGAAATTGGACGTAAGACGCGTGGGTAATTGCTCCGAACTCGCGCAAATAATATTTGATTGGAGACTTCCTGAACCGTGCTCGTTAAGCGACAGTTTGAGCTTTCGTCGGCGTCAGAGCACGGCCCCCAAACGCCGACTGAATACTTGTTACCGCTATTGGCAAAATAATTTTAATAGGCCTTTTAAATTTATGCCTTAGTAACCGTGCACAAGGCTTTTTTTCCATGGGTTAGGTAGGCGCCAACTTTAAGACGCAGTGGCACTAATTGACGCTTCGTGCTACAGCATGGTCATCGAGAGCTCCAGGACGGAAATGGAACGTCGACTGGTTCGGTCGCTCGCATAAGGGCCTATTTGACTAGCGAGAACGAGCACCCATGCCATTATTAGCGTGTCTCGGTGTCTTGTGTTTGGGAGAGTTTTATTTGGCCAAATTACTGTAATTATAACCGCCCTTGCAAAGAGGCTTAGGTTGGAATGAGCTGCTTACAGTCGCGAACCTGAATGAACTTTCAAAAAGTCCGATTAAGTAGGTTGCAATTGTAGGCCCACCTATTTGTATAGAATTTAGCCGCTTGAACTTATTCAGAAACAGATGACATCACACCGTAAGTTTACTGGCGAACGCAAATTACCGCGACAAATCGACCCTCTCAAAGGGAACTGTTCACGGGGGAGTCGACTGGAGACCTTTAACAAAGCTCGAAATACTTTCTAAACACTTTCACCCAGGCAGAGTTTACAAATCGATTGAGGTCTTTGCATGAAGTCTTTCAAACACAAGAAACAAAGTTACCGGCAACAAGAGTGTTTAAAAGAGTGTATTGGCAGAACGTCTACTAGTTATGCTGACAGCCTAGTTCATAATCCCGACTTTACTCTGCGCGCACAAGCTTTAATCTACTTAGGCTAATAGTCACTGAGTCCCAGACAGACTGGTTAACATAACCATTAAATGTGGTTCACTTGGTATAGGGTAGCTTATTTTATTTCATTTTTTTCTACTAGATACAAAATTCCCGATTAGATGGACAGCGCCCGAAGGCATAAGTAGACAAGTTTATTCTACGAAATCGGATGTCTGGTCGTTTGGAATTTTGATGTTCGAAATTGTTACCTGCTGTGAACAGCCCTACAGTGGTGAGTTCATGCCGAATACAGGCGTTTTGGCCTTATATTTTGTTGTCTCACCTCTACTGATTGCCAAATGATAGGATAACTTTGTGTTACAACTTTAAGGAAAGCTAGCAGATTGGCCAAGGTAGCCAAAGTCAAATTCACGTGGTCATTTATAATTTTTTGCGCCCAACCTCAGTAATATTTAGACAGTAAGAACTCAGCATAACTCAAACGTACCCACGATGCTACCGATAGCGGATGCTCTCTTAACGGTTTTCGCTTGATTAAGTACTTAAGTCAGGATGAATGGATTGGCTTACAGAGCTGCAAAGTTAACCGACCCTCCATAACCTGACTTCAGGATTGTTACCCACGGCTCTATAAATGGTACTACATATAGATTGCATTAGCGGCGCTTTTTGTAGAGGCCATCTCTTGGCAATTCGAACGTAACTTTGAGGAAATCAAATCTGATGTTCAAAAATGTCGGTAATAGTCACTAGCCGCAATACGGCAGTCTCAACACCCCTGGTACCGTTCGAGTTGCGAAAAAATTTCAGAACGTTTTATAACTGAACAACCACACGAAGGGCTGCGTTACAGTTCGCCCGCTGAGCTTGACAATAATCACTACCACCATTTGGAAACATATTTATGTGCTACTGACCTCACTCCACCCGCCCCCTGCTACACTCACCAACAAGAGGTTGAGGCGGTCTGATATTGGCATGACCTCAACAAATAACAAGGCATTTGACCTATGTCCACGTGTGTCGGACATCAGTTGCTCTGGTTTCACATCTGCCAGTTGACATAAGGCCAAAATAAGTAGCAGGCATTGTAAATAAGCTTTCGTGTTCGAAGACCGGGGCTTCCTGTAAGGTGGAAAGCTTAATAGCAAAGACATGTTGGGCACCGTAACAGGTCATATGCAAGTGAGCTTTATTGTAGTGAAAAATGTCGCATGCAGTCCTCCTTAGTCCACCCCTCCTCCTCACGAGCTGGTGGCAAAACGCGGGATGAGACTGTCCGCAATGACTGATCAGGTATTAATTGAGCCCCACTTGCGTTGGCCACATGTTTGGTACGTCATTCTGGCCTAACGCAACAGCGGCCGCTGTTTTGTAGGGCGCGTATGGATGATAACTACACTAAAGTTGACGTAGACCAGAGAGTGAACCCTGCTAGAAGGGTGTGAGTCAATAGTTTTCTAAATGTCACGTCTCAGCTAATCCGGTCTCTCGAACGGTGTGAATTTGTCGGTTTGTAGTTATAACACCTAGTCATTTGGCTTAGCGTGCACGATTAAGAGTACGAAATGCAGTTAAAATGAGCGGTGGCATAACAATTTTTGCTCATGACCTGAGTTTTTTTGAGAAAATGACAAAAGCAGCGTTTCCTGTTTAGGTAAAATCAAGCATTAAAATCATAGCGATATTTAGAATGTTGAACTAACTAGTCAAAATTTGCGAATGCATCCTTCATAATTAATCCGTCAGATTCGTTAGCCATTTGCAATCTCTCGATGGTCATGCAAAATTGGAAGTCGTGAGTTCACATTATTAAAACGCCAAATTCGACTTAACTAACGTGACGGCTCAGCTAGGAGAATAGAACGCTATTTAAAAGTTAGACCGTTTTAGACTTCGGCACAGAAACTTCTGACAGCCGCGAACCAGCTGATGTTAACAGTCCTTCTCGCCGCACAACGAAATTTCAGCCAAAAAACTTATTTGGCTCCACCGTCTGGCTACTTATCTCTCGGATTAAACAACTCCCCCTATACTATTTGCTAGCCGCAAAGAGGTCTAGACCCTTTAGCCCATAGGGAAGTTTTGTGTGATGACAAACTTCGACTTCATTATCTTCATACTCGTGCACAATAAAGACAACACTGTGAACGTCGAGTACATTAATTTCATAGGCTTCCCGTGTCAGACGGCGGAATATGGACCCCACGATACAGCAGGCCCCATCGCACTCAATTCCAGGGGTACCTACTCCCGTACATTAGCTTTGACTTTAACACTAACTTTAACCCTCTGCAATTTACGGTGAGTCCACTTGTAATATCGGTGGATGGGGGTGGGCATATTCCCCTGCCAAACCGCTCCTCTTCCCCCCCCCCCGAAAGCATCATTAGAATGCAACAAGTTTGGAAGAGGGTAGAGTAGTTATATTTGCTACCGGAGGGATCTGCACAGTAAGTAATGGTTCAAGCGAGTTGCCCCCAAAACCTTAGACATGGTGTGTCTAGCAACGACTGTGCACCTGCATGTCGAAGGAATGGGCGTGCCTGCGCGACCGCTGTCATAAACGTGTTTCCGAACTGCCGATGATGTTTGAAATTTTAGAATGTCGCCCAGAATTCGGATAATTTACTAACGCGAAGTTCTAAAAACGCCTTGCTTAATGCATGTAAACCCTGCGCTGCAGAGCACTCTTGTTAGAAATCTGAAGTCTAACCTCACTTTCTATAGCCGTTGAACCCAAAAAAGGCTACAACGCAGGACCAAAAGTATGCAGACGCCATTTAAGGTTGTACTCCCTGTGGGTGGCGAACCACCATCTTCAGGAATACCGATACGACTATACTAAAACAACCGACAATGGCGTTCGGCGCAGCGTCCTATTTAGCACAGGACCCAAGTTTGCGAGTGCCACAATATCGCCGGTCATGCTTCTAACACAGAGTTATCAGCGCTGGAAACATGTGGACCACCCTCAGCTCGTTTTATCCTCCAGTCTAAGTGGATATCAGCGTTTATTTTGTGTACTCCGCACCGAACCCTAGAACCAAAGATGAGACTTGGATACTAAGCAGAACAATAGTCCAAGGTTTAAATCGTGCGTTTAGAAATCAAGAATTCTAACTCTTGCCTGGGCAATCCATACATTGGGCATGACTCATAATAAGCGGAGCACGGTTAAGTAGGCAAGGATCTGCTTCTAATGGAGGAAACCGATACTTTGTTGTGCACTGCTGCCTCATCTGCATTTGAGTCGAGCAGTTTTTTCGTCACAGACTCGGACAGTTGTTCAGTTACCATTTTCCTTTATAAAAATAATCGCTTTTTATCCTAGTCAATGGCATAGACTGCATGAATGTAAATCAACGCTATAGACCAACTCATGTTTTCTCAACTTTTCTACCAGGTATGAGTTCCAGGGAAGTGCAACAGAGAGTATCTTGTGGCTACCAGCTTCCTCGACCCTACCTCCGTCACGGAGGTCCTCCTGGTTCAGAAACAGACAGCCTGTCCTGGTTATGTCCCCTGTCCTTGTACACTCTCATGTTACAGTGCTGGGAGTTTGAGCCTGAGAGCCGTCCAACATTCCGATACTTGAACCAAACACTTTCCGCCTGGATTTCTGACGACCGTTCTAGTTACCTGGGAGGCAGTTTTTCTTGACGACCGTAATCAAAGATTGATAAATGTACATATGTATATAGATACGTATGCATT
>CACRXP010000036.1:944644-1041522 GCA_902702965.1 Spirometra erinaceieuropaei | reverse complement strand
TTTCGAAATGGGAACGAATTTCGAAATTTCGGCTGACATTTGGTGAGTTAGCTCACCTACTGTAGGTCTAGGTTTTCTCTTAGCTCAGGTATCTTTTGGGAAACTGGGGAGACTGCCTGTGGACAACGGTTGGCGCCAGTTTTATGCAGGCGAAATGTCTGGAATATTTTCTACTCCGACCGACGACGGTGTGATTCATCAAGCAATTTCACCGTGGAGACGAAAAGGAGGAACAGGTTCCTTTTTAGGCCGGAAGGAACACTAGAAGGAAGCGCTGACGGGGGAAACCTAGTCAGTACTGTTCGCCAACTGTAGTGTGTTTATATTTCTCAGCGATAAGCGGGACTTGCTTTACTACTTTGTCAACAGAGGCAAGAGGTTTACGTATTAAATCATGCCAAGTAAAACACTGAAATGATGCACTGCCTAGTAAAAGCAAACGACAACCCAGAAAAATGTACTTAAAAATATCTAGCATTAGATTTTAATTGAGACGAGGTTTGATGCTCAGGTAAACTCGCACAACTGTACATTTAAGGTGGGAGGGCGGTCTCGTTGAAAGTACTTATTTATTAGCTGAAGGGATGCCAGGACTGCTACCTAAACCCCAGAATATTAGTCTACCGAAAGAAATGTCACATCGAGGCGATAAATAAGTTTGCTTAAAAATTAGGTCCTTAGTACCTCAAATTTCCTGTCTTGTTCCAGCTATCTATCAAATCCTTGTTGACACGTTTCCCTAAAGAAATACTCACTAAAGCTCCAAACAAAAAAACAAATTTATTTTGACTCAACCATGAAAAACTCGGTGCTCGGTGGGATTCGAAATCAGGACAGCATGGGGAAGGCTTTAGTACAGCCAGCGCTCTAGCCACCTGAACAACGAGGTCCCACCGGACGACGCGAGCTTAATTACATTTGGGTCAAATTTACCCGCCCAACCTACTGCAACGTCTGGATCAACCACATCTGATACCGTAAGTTGACTGTCCATGCAGGATTTCCTAAGTACTACATCGACAATCCACCAGATGACTACCAGTCTCATGTAACTCATAGGTCTCATGGCAGATTTAAAATAATTCATTTTGGCCCTGCTGTGAAAACTCGGTGCCCTGTCTTTCAAAGCAAATTGTTGACAAATTTCACCTTATGCGGCGCAACGCCGAGGGATAATACTGTTGTCGAGTTATCCGCCCGCTTCAATAACAGAGCAGAACACAATAGAAGAACTTTCAGATGAATAGAACAAAAATAACTTTTGCGTAGTAAAATTGATGTAAGGCTGATGTTGTGATATCGGAAGCACTATAGTACATCATATTTTGCGTAGACCCGCTTCAAAATCTTTGTCTGATGCACTGTCCGAACTAGCCGTGGGGGATGTGGTTCCACCGCTGACGTTGGCCTGCGCGGAATGGCGCTCCTCCACTGAGTTCATCCAGAACTCAGTTGGTCTAAACACCTAGGTGGGAAAAGGCACGTAGGGTGGTTTAGGTGAGGTGAAATCTAGAAAAGTCAGCAGTGAACAAACTTCTCCCTTTTCTTGTATCTAAGTCTTCTTCTGAAGTAGCCATGGGTCAACTGCACTTCCTCCTTGCTCATCTTTAAATCTATTGCGGGGTAACATTCAATCAATAGCTCTCATCTCCACTGGATAGACCTCAAAGCTATGCAGATCCCGTTTGTTGAGACGGGACTGGTTAAACAAGGTCAGCCTAAAATGTAAATGCCCTCTTGCCCATATGGATGCATTTTTGAAGAAGTGGAAGATTCGGATTCAGTGTAAGTAGATGTACTTACCTGACGTGCTAAACTGGTGCTCGAGCTCACTATCAGATATGTACCGCCTTCCTTTTGGACAGCTACACAGGGCATGTTATTCGGGTAAGAGTGGTTGTCTTAGCATTCATCAGCTTATCAGTTCTGGAAAGCATGGTTTTCTTCGCGGTGCCAACTCCGCAATCGTATGTAAGAGAGCAGAGTTAAAAAAGGCGGCCGATGTCCGTCGCACGAAACGGGTATTGTGCTAATCGGTCAGCAGACCTCACACAGAAACGTTCTCCTTGGCAACTGTTTGGCCCTTATAGCTGACGGGATGGTCGTCATGCTTGAAACGATAAATGGCGAGTCTTGCTTTATCCAGTTCAAATTGACCTTTAACATGGAACAAATGCGCACATATTCCGGATTATTAACCGTACACTAAAAGCAAAAGCGGAGCGTAACGATTACTTTTAGGCGCAAAGATGTGATCACGGAGACCGAACGACGCCAAATGAAAACAGCAGATAATGCTCTGACCTGATTCCCTGATTTTCCAGAGGTCTTCAAATCAAATTATAACTGGTTGTTGTCTTAAAGTCAGTCCTACGTATAATTTTGCAAAACGGATGCAATCCAAACAGAAGTTCCTTTAGGGCAATTCGACTGTCTCACTCCGATAGGCCTACAAATTCCTCTTATATGTCCGAGGTCGAAGAATTCGGTTGGAAGAAAGCATGGACTTTCTCGATGTGGCCTCCTTGTTTAAATCCATCCAACCGAATTGGTTGTACGAAGTCATGCGCGATAAACTGGGAGAGGCATACGACGAGACATAGAAACTGTGTAAAATGGAGCACTCAGTCATGCTGGTCGAATTTTTCCAAAAAACCTTCCTCCACTTTGCTGGAAAAACCTGTGGTCAGATCAGGAGTACTCCAGCGGGCTACCCAATATGCAGTCTAACATCAGAACTACTCCTCCGGAAGCTGGTAGAGACTGTCTTCAGCCAGTATAAGCCAAGATTTTGTTGCCATTATGCTGATGACACGTTTGCCACGGTCGAGAAGAGCATGCTGTGGCATTTCGATAATTAGCAAAATACTATCTTCCCCAGTATACAGTTCAAGAGGGACTAACAGCTGCCCCCTTTAATGTACTCGTCGGACGAAATCTCAATAGTGAAATCACCACATGTACTTAACGAGGTTATCACGAACTGATTCGAGTGGTAGGTTCAAAATGAGCAGTTAAATAAGACTATGTGTTATTAAACAGATACCTTGAACATATTTAAATGCCTCAGTATACTGCGCTCACCACAGAGAGTTGTCGCCGGTTTTTGATACTGTGGAAAATAGCTACGCCGGGCATCGGGAGAATCGAAATGAGGGCAACGCACCAACCAAACGCGATTGACCAATCAGGAAAGGGTTGACCGTTTGTGAACTTCGGGGGCGCATAGTCGATGAATAGGGAGATGCAAATGCCCGCGGTGAAGAGGGGAACTAAAACGTACCAACTGGTAAGCCACCAGAATCTGCTCAGCTTATGAAATCCACCCAACATCGACCCAGCGTTCTCCAGCAATCTCCGAGCTCCTATCAAAGGAAAAACAGACGAATTGCAGATGAAGAGTGATAAAGTAGTCCTAAGTAAAGCAGCACTCTTGGGATCGAACAGGAGAGCATGCCGTTTCAAGTTGAATTAACGGCTGGAGTCCCCTTCTTAACATGAAGACTGGGACGCATAAATATCTCTAAGCCAATCCAGAACTATAATACCTCTTACAGGAGACGCGGGATGTTGTTGACGCAAGCGACGAGGTTAGTGAGTAAAAGACAATAGCGAGAGATGTGGTACCAAGGTTCATATATTTGGACATTTGCTGTTAAACTGTCTGCCTGGAAAGGTTAAAAAATGTCTCAACTGTGATGGGAGATATCGAAGGCGAAAAATGACTTGGATAAAGTTGACGGGGTAACCGACAAGAGATGTTTTGACTTCTCAATAGTTTCAGATGAGTGATACACGGCCGTTAACGTACTGACAAAAATGGACGGCTTCAAACCACTAAGAATGTTCATCATCTCTCGGTCTTGTTACCTGAGATCACATGCAGATGTGTGTGATAAACTGGGCTCAATACTGACTCGGAAATTAAATTCGACCGCCATTTGTCCAGGCGCTTTTCTAACTTGCATAGACAACCTCTCGGATAGGAACTCGTGGTGTTTAAAGAAACTCGTAAAAACGCCAGTCTCATCGGCCCAAAAGGCGATATTCGTTTTGGAATTTTCGTTCAGAATATAAAACTTGTTACAGTGAAAAGCAAGAAACTTACGTATACTCTGAGAACCGATTTTCAAGGAAGAAACTTGTTGTATTGAAGGACATGATTTTCTTCTTTTCCATTCTTCATTGACTGAATCTTGGACTCAGCAATTAATTTTGAGAGACTCGGCTGACCGCCTGTTGAGTCCATTAAAAGTCCCCCTTATAACCGTTACAAAGGAGTATATTTTCGACAAAAAATGTTCTCTTAGTTGACATTCACTTCGGTTCTATCGCGTTTGACTGACCAACCACAATGCGCTGACCTTTACAGTGGGCGGTCTAGGGGGCATTTGGACTGTTTTCAGTAGACTCGCATGTCCAGGATCGTCACTTGGATACTCTCCTAGTCTGCCTATCTAACAGTCGAATATGCAATCATTCAAGGGGCTTCTACACCTTAGTTGCCCATAGTTCGCAGACGTTCATATGTGACTGTAGTAGCGTGATCATAGGTGCTTGCAATTTCTTTATTATGATTAAATCGATGCTTTCCCCCCAAGCGCTTTACGAAGAAATCCTGAGGCAGAGTATCAGTTAGTTAGTATCTACCAGCTATATTGCAGATCAATTGTGGGAGCACTTAAGCTGTAAAACAAACTAGCACAACTATGTCCAAAGCAGTGTCCACAAAGGCAACCGACGTAAATCGGTGTGTACTTTTGGAAGCAAGTAACATTTGAGGATTTCTAGTGTTCAATTCTGAAAGATTTATTGGTTGGCATATTGGATTTTCCTGGAAAATTAATCCAGACAAATTACGTGACCAGATTAAACAGTAATCGGGACGATTATATACTTTAGTAGGATATTTGGTGCATGTGTGATAAGAAGGCACGTTAAAATACACCCAATTCGCTCTTTCTTCAGAATTTCACTCACGCTCGAAAATAAGTATTGGACATTATGCTGTAGCTTGATGACAGTTCGGCGAAGCGTCAGAACCAAAGAAGACCAAGTCAATTTGATGAAATAAGCACTCATCACTACACCATTGGTTTTCCTACCTCCAATAGAGTAGAACCTCATTGCGTATTGGTGAAACAGGTCTAACGAAGAGCAAACAAGAAGTGTGTCCGCCTCGAATTAGATTCTTCGAATTTGCCACCAAATTTTCGAAACTCTTGCTGCGATTTAACGCAAACTCAAGGCCTGAGGACTGCAAGGTAAGCATTTTCGTCTATGCAGTTATTAATATATGTATCTTTCGCCTCGTACCGATGAGGACCTTAGGTCTCACGACCAAATGTTAAATGGGTGACTCCGGTCGATGAGTGATGCCCATCTCTAAAGGTCTCAGGAGGCGGGAAACTGCTTCAAAAACGCCATCAGTGTAGGGAAGCGCTCGCCAGGAGGAGAACGAATTCCTCGTACACATTCCATCCTCCAAACAACAGACGTAATCTACTCGGTCCGTTGTAACTCTTTCAAAGCTACTTGCATCGAGGAGACCGAGAAGCAGTTACAAACCCGTAGTAAAGAACACATGCGGGCAGTAAGGAGAATGGATCCATTGTCTCTGGTGACCGAACACTGCCCAGACTCCGGACACACACTTGCCTTCCAGATGCCGAAACCCTGGGTCCGGGAAATTACCGCGTAAAGAGGGAAAAAATATATTCCTGGTACACGGAATCAATGCCCATCAAACGCTGCCTCACCCTTCTACAGCCTTCCAAGCCCCCCAGAGGCAGCTCAACGGACAAAAGTGCAAGAGCGAAGCTGGGCCGAAGGCGAATCCAAACAGGGGAGAACCTACAACGGGCATACACAAGGCCGCACCGCAATGCGGGACTGACGGAGACGCAGCCACCAATGCTGTTGCACCAACAACTACCACAGCAGATGAGGAGGAATCCACGCAGAGGGATGCAAACACCGTTGGAATCGACGATAAAAATATCTTTAAAACAGCCTCTTAACCGCACTCGAGGTTTCAACGATATGCCTGAGAAGGGATTCAAACGGCTCCAGCCGATTCGCAACATAACGAGTCATCATGTTCTATTATAGTTAACTGATGACAGACTCGGGAGCGAAAAAGATATCATCTGACGCGCCAGACGTGCAAACCGAAGAGCGCAGGGCAAACGATACGCTCGGGGTCTACCTTCATAACATCAGTCCACTTAGGCAGTTGGCTACCTCGACACAACCGCGTCAGTCAGTGCAAAGTTCAGGCACAATTTCGCCTTGAAGGCCAATACGGCAAACAATCTACTTTAGTGAGTACGAAGAGTGGATTTAACCAGTTTTGTTTCTGACTGAAAGTACAGTAGTTGCTGAAGCTGCGAGCATTTAGGCCAACTTCGGAAAATTAAACGCAAGTACCATTAGTTCCATACCCCTTGAAGGTGTGTATTTTTGGCCGTAAGAGCTTTTCTTCTTCTACACGAACCAGAACCTGCTGCATCATTGGAGTCATCTAGCAATGCGTGTGGAAGAACTCAGTCTTATCACATAGTTGGAAATATTTGATCGAAAGGAACTTTTGACGGACATCAAAGGCAACATTAATTAAATTAATTTATTTGCTATTCGTGCGGACTCCGCTCCTTGTTCCGTCGTGGTAAGCATGAATCAAGTGGAGTGATTTTGGTGACATGCTAGTAAGTAGTATGACAGACCACAGAGAGGCCTCATGCATGGAGTTAAGACAAAGAAGAGTTCTACAATACAGATATGAAAGCCCCCTGGTATCAATGACAGCGATCAAGGACACGGCGAAGCAAAAATTGCTGCCCATGGTAGCTGTCACCGCATCTTGGTTGTCAGTGCTGGTAGGAGCTGGTGAATTAGAAGAATGGTTCGCCTTCGAAATCCGCTACGGCCTTCTCGTAACTCCAATAGCTAAAACGCTTCTATTCCACATCTGGCCGCGGTTGTGTCTTGAAGAAGGCATGGTTGTACGACACAGATTGCAAAAGAGCAGCTCCTGCACTATCTATCAGTAGGCTCGCTGCAGCAGAAGTCCAATCATTGCACCGACGCGCGTTGTGGCCCAGCACATTACAAAAGATACTCCGGTAAATGTTTCAGCCGGGGCCCCGTCAGTGTCCGTCATCTGCATCAGTACGGCAAAGCAACACGGGAACATACAGCAGCAGCAAAATACTTAAGACAATCAAAGTCGGGCTTCCCTTCAGGTTATGTCATTTCGACGGCACGTGGTCCGAACCATCGGTGAGCCCTAACAAGAGCGCAAGGAGTCATTCTCACCGCCGGTGTCTGTGCTATATGTCATGGGGGAATCAGGTACCTACATGACCCAGCGTTTTCGTATAAGCATGTAGGCGCTTTTATTTCGAGGGTGGTAAAAAGTTTGGAAAAGGGTGGCTAAGTGTTTGCTAGGGAGACGGGAGTAAGTATTCGTAACGCTCATGCGGCTCAAAGCATGGAGTTCAGCAAGACTTTGCGGTTCTCGCGGCGGCATCCCACAGCATGGTGTTCAGTTACTCGCCTAGCGGATACCTCCAATTGTACTGCCTTGGCATTCTGTCTGCAACGATAACCAGATTACGCGCAATATCCGTTTTGAGCGTTAAGGTTTATGCTATGGCGGCTATGTCAAGCGACGCCCCCAACACCCCGGTCCAGTGATGCGGCCGAGCATTGTAAGTGTCTGAATATCCAATCTACGTCCAAAATGTGGTACTGGGTACTTGTGTTTGCAAATGCTCCTCGATCCTTATACCCAAGGTCTGGCAGTGCCCAGTCTTCATTAAAACAATGGAGATGTTTGATGCCTCCTTGGACTCCGAATTCCCCATGCAGATTCTCGTGAAATCAAAATCTAGGGTATCAAATCTTACTTTGCCCTCTGGTCCAGCGGTCCACGCAACTCTTCCGGTAGACACGATGTGGCGATGATTACCTTCGCTAGGCAACTCGATACTTGGTCTGGTTTAGACAAGGTTACATTCTGCTGCCTATCCTGTCTGTCTACGCTGGCAAATGAAATCTTGGAAGAAACGTACAGGATTTTCATAAGGCCGAATTTTCCCTCGGATCCAGCTGACTGACCTCGACTACGCCGACAATGTCATCCTACTAGCGTCAACCTATGCTGACATACAGTGTATAGTGTAGGGAATAAAAGCGATTGCTAAAGCAATCGGTTTATCTGTTAGTGTTAGGAAGGACAAAGTGTTTTCAAGCTCCATGTCTGGCAGGGAAAATACACCCCTCGAAAGCAATGGCCGCCAAGTTGAACAACTGGACGCCTCCTTATTCTCCCGGCGAGGTTGTTGCCAAATGTACAGAGTGACAACAACAGGTCATGGCCTGCAATCTTCTCTCACAGAGGTCAGGCTGCACATTTACCATCCGACTACAGCAGGTGGGTGAACTCATAAAGTGCCAACCGAAATTACGAAATCCATTTTCGTTTCGAAAAGATTTATTTAGTGGCGCCGTTAAACTAATCAGCACGCAGTTTAATTCTATAATAATTCAGTCACCTCAAGATGCCGGCTTTCGGACGAGCTTCTTAGCGGCTGCATGCAAAAATTACACTCCGCAATATATATACTACTACTTAAGTAGTATATATTTACTGATGTATTTTCAATGCCGTTAAAATTCAATTATATTTCATGAAAGGCATGCATAAAAATATTCATTCTTTTGCTCATTCGGTAGAAAATTACGTCTTCTTCCAATTTTATAGTCGAAAGAAGGATATAATCCGGTTTTCAAAAACTTTTCCAATTCCCGAATCATTTTGAACCCGACCTGCTGTGTTACTGAATTCAGCGTTTCAAAACTACGAGCCGTATATTTTCCGCGTAAGGGAAACCATACATTTCTCTACGGTATTTAAAGGAGACTACATGGGGTTCATAAGATTTAGCAGTGGATTTGAGTCATATTGTTAACTTTACAAGCCACGTTGGTAAATGCAGGGGTATGACGCTTTATGAACGGCCATTTCACGGTATTAAAAAATTTCACAATTAGAAACTTTTTAAAACCGAATTATACCCTTCTTTCGCTATAAAATTTAAAGAAGACATAATCTTCTATTAAATGAGCAGGAGAATGAATTGTTTTATACACGTTTTCCATAAAGTATGATTGAATTTTTAAGTGCATCGAAAATCAATCAGAAAAATGCATACTTCTTAATTAGTATGCATTTTTGCAGAGTATAATTTTTTCATGCAGCCGGTAAGAAGTTCGTTGGAAAGCCGGCATCTTGAGGTACCTGAATTATTATAGAATTAAACTGCATGCTGATTGGTTTGACGGCGCCAATAAATTAATCTTTTCGAAACGAAAATGAATTTCGTAATTTCGGTTGGCATTTCATGACTTAACCCACCTACTGTAAGTGACAGCGATCCGGATGCCTGGGTTTCCTCGGACGCCGCAGTGCGACCGGAAATTAATAGTCTACATGAAGTTTGTAGCTCCTCATACGCGCGTATGCCTTCTGGCCCTGACACATACGACATGCTAGGCATCATGTGATCACGGCTTATGGGCGCATGAAAAGTACGCGCATTCAGCCCCCAGGACCGTCAGCTTCGGGCGCTCACCCACCCTGGACTCACTCAATTAACTCCATAAACGAACGCTGGCTGGCTCTCACTTGGGGCGTGGGCTTATTCATGCGAGTTCACATTACACTCGCGAGCGGGTCTCGAATCGGCCGCGCGTCGAGGCCTCCGAACACACTACAGCCTCAGCACTGAATACACACCTCCTTCTAAGCACGAATTCCTCTGATTATTGTGATGGCCAGGGCAGTAGCGTCGAAGTGGTGAGTGTATTCAGAGCATCACAATAATCACGGCCCAATCCCGTTCTGGAGGGGAAGGCGCCAGTAGAAGTTGTGGATTCTGTACACAGCCTTAATGGCGGTCAGAGCCCCGACGCGCGCCTATTCGCCAAGGTGATGTGGGCGTGAATGTGTCATGTGAGAGTCTGTCAGCGTCGGCTTTATAAGTTGATTGGTCGTGGTTTGTGGCCGCCCGTGATTGGCTGTCCTCAAGGCTACGTCCGCCCGGGAGCCGTAATCACATGATTCCCAGCACAGCATCAGTGCCAGGGCTGGAGGGCTCGGACAAGCTTGTGGCGCTTCAAGTTCACCCACTACCAGAGTCGCCACAGTTCACCTTGTTCTCATCGGGGGCAGCCTAAGGAAATAACTGGCGAGGGACCCGAAAAGAGGCTTATATGAATACGTAGAAGTCGCTTCTTTTGGAACCCGACATTAGAAATTCAGTTAATTACACATGTTGGTTCATGATTAAATTAAGGGATTTTGGAAACACTTCTGAATTTCAGTTCCTATTTCAGTGCGTGCTAAACGCGATCTCAATAAATGTTACCGAGAATTATTTTTATTTCGAAAGCTTAGATGCCAGTTTAGAAGTGCCTTGCGAACCCTCCTTGTAGTTACATGACCCCTTTGTTAAAGGTTCTTCCGTTAGTACAAGCATTATTGCACTCTGGAGAGCAGGTCCAACCCCTCGCAAGGAACTCCATTGGTTTGAGATTCTGTCCAAGGCTGGTTAAGGTCTGCCCGGTGAAAATGGCTAGCCAAATCAATTTGGGATGAATTCCCGCGTTTTCTGGCCACGTTTTGTACTTGTCATTAAATAACCATTTCGATAGTCAGCCCGCAGCCCGCGGCGGACCGCGAATTATATGAGTTCGTGTACAATGGGGGAGAATTTAGCGCCGTGGATGCACAGTAGGTGAAATACCTCAAGAAATGTTGGTCGAAAATTTTGAAAGTGTTTCCAACTGGAAAAGATTACTTGGGTGGGGTAATAATACTAAATAGGACGTTGCATAATTCTAAGATTTTTCAGTCGCACTAGAATGCCGATTTTTGCAAGCGCACCTTTTCGGCTCCTTTCGGTAAAGAGTAACTGCATGAATAGTGTTTACTTTTTCCACTGACTTTCGGTGTCCTTATAAATTCAAATATATTTTATGAAAAAGTTATAAAATATCCTTGCCTGTATTTCATTGGTGACAAATTACGTCCCCTTTAAATATGGTACCCAATGAAAGGGTGTCTTTTGGTTTTAAAAAAGTTTGTAATTAGAGATTTCTAGAGATCGTGGGATGTCCATTAAAATAACATCATATCTGTCCGCCCATTCATGTTCCTTAAGAAGTATACAACATGGTACACATCCATTACAAAATTTTACAAGCCTTAGATGTCATCTTCTTAATAACCTGGGGAACATATGGTATTCTCCGCATGGAAGGTGTACAAATTGCAGTCCTAAATGCATACGCAACGGCAGATTATGTTTAACATTATGTGATAATTGAAAACTTAAAATTCCCAGCGATGACCTTCCCTAGAGGACAATGCTTAAAGAAAATGCGATCTGTTACCAAACAAATACAAGGAAGGATATTTTTGAGCGCGTTTTCTACAAAAAATGGAAAATGCAAAAATCATACTACTTAAGTGGTCTCTTTTGGCCATCCGTGGTTGTTTCAGGCGACCAGAAAAAAGGACATTCCAAAGTCGGCATTCTGGTGCGGCTAAAATATCCTGGAATTATGTCACAAGATAATAAGTATTGCAGCTACATCGTGCGTGCGGTGCGGGCTCTCGATCCACGTCGGCAACTGCACCCACTTCCCGCATCAGACTGCCTCAGACAGCGGAGTGGTGCCGGTGAGAGGGAAGAGAGGGCGATGTCGACAGTCTCAACGCACATTTCTAACCATAAAAAGTCTGACGCACTTGAATCCATCACGGTGCGCTAAAAGCTGTGACTTAGAAAGTCGCCAACTGACGGGATAACTTGGTCCTCCCCTCAGGGGACGGAGAGTCAGGCTGCAATGGTTTCTTCTTACTGTGACCTTTATGACCACTCCCACTCAGTTGAAATCCAAGCCTCTCCTTTTTTCTTGTTTTTTAAAATCCTGGTCAGTGTACGTGCTAGACCGGAGGGCTTGGTGACATATCTAGATGCCGGTTTCTGCCGTGCCCGCCACCCGCGCTCTCTTCCGCCCCTGGTCTTCTTGACTCTACCATGACACCGAGTCCAGGTGGGAGAGGAGAGGGTGCGGTAGATACCGCGCACATCTGCCACCACTATAAATGAATGTACGCGCAAATTACCGCCACGGCTTCCACTCTGCTGTGGAGCGCACAGTGGACGACGGTAACGATAGCCGAACTATCACTTTTTATTTTGGTTGTAAAGCCATTATTTGATTAGCTAAGAGATTTGAGCGTACTTCCACGACTTAACATGCGTTCGCCCTAAATTAGTGATCCTCAACGTTAAGGTATATGGGAACATTTCCAACGCATACAAGATGTGGTCACAGCCGAAAATAATGACCTGTTTAATTATTGAGGGAGCTCTCGAGGGTTCACTGACAGTTCAAGTTCGTGCACAACAGTGAACGAGAAATAAGCGGAAGCTAGCAATTTGTCGAACGTAATTTGCTATTACGCTGAGCTGCAACATATAACTTGCATAACACTGTTGAACTTAATATTACTTGGATGCAGAGATTCCATCATTTACTTAACGTAAATAAGGACACAGATGTGTGACACGCGATTGCTTACCATAGACATAGGACAGGCTCACAATCTCCGTCACAGCAATTATGATGATACTGATGGGAGTTGCGTACCAGTCAAGCACCTGGAAGTAATACGATCCGGCCTAGAAAAAGGAAAAGGCGCCTCTTAAGAGATAAAATTTAACACAAAGAATGTTTTGACACTTGCAACGTACTTTCGAGTCGATTTTAGATATTATCTGGTTCACAGTTCCCACGGAGCGCAATCACATGATAACAACTCGCTGTACAACACAAAACCTATTGGCGGCCAAAGTAAGCTTGGAGTTTGCTGAGATGGTGGAGCTTCAGGGAGCTGAGAATGAACTGAAGGGACCGGAGTCCCAGTCACATGAGACTATCGTTAATCGTTTTTTGCCAACTGGCCTGCAGCATACGAGCGATTGCGTTTTACCCTGGAGCTCCGACTTGTAGATGACGCAGCTATTCACATAGTGACAAGTAGTAAGTAGTCGGGGAATTCCTGTTAATAGACATCGCCACGGAACAGAAATAACTGAGGTGGTCAAGTCTGGTGTATGCATCGATAGTAGGCAGTCAGGCCGCCATTTTCCGCCTAAGGTAGTGGCGCATCGGAGGTTTGGACCCCTGGCCCAGTGCGTCATTGAGCATTAAAGTAAAACACTCGTGCCATTTTAATTGTCGAGCTCATGCCCGGATTCGTCCATTATTCGGACAAATTATTGAACGCAACTGTCATGGAACATTACCCACTGCCAGGGGATGAAGTCATAGGTAATTATCGCAAACAAGATACTTCAATATAAAAAGGCAGACTAGGAAGGCACAACGAGTGGAAATCTGCTGGCATGCCATGGCACTTGACGAATGCCGCATGGATTGTTCGTTCAAGCCCACCCAGTTGCCTTCCTGTGGGTAGCGTTTTCACTTTGCCAGGAAGCTGTGATTTTTCCCTTTCAGAATTTCCGCTCTAGGTAAAAAAGGGTTTTCGGCCATATGAGGGTGATGGATCCTCCGATTAAGATGACAATTAGAGTGAAACACTTTCCACTGGCACAGGGGACGAATTTCTGTCGGAGGCTTCATCGGAGAAATGCTTGTGAGGGAAATTATTTGCTTTGGGTCTCAAATATGACTAGATTTGGAGTGATCCTCTGGGACATGAGTTAAGTGAAGGCGTCCAAAACCTTACAGTTGGCTCAGTCAGCCTATTGCAGACTGCAAGAACACATCCAAAATAATCCAAACAGTCTGCAGAAGGCCGGACATGGGAGGCGATTAAAAAGATGAAAACATTTCTAATCTCTATCTGGTGCCAAGAAGTAACTTTGAGAAATCGCCCTCCCCTGACGTCGATACTCTTCATATTTTGTTGAAATATTGGTTGCCTGCTCAAAAGGCACGTCAGAGTTCAGGTTTCCAGCTGGATTTTCATTCGTTTAGAGTTTTTACATTCATTTTTACGCTGCATTTGATTATGTTTAACTGCCGATTCACATCAGCGTTGGACGTTGCATTTTCATAACATGACAAATAAATGAACTGCAGAGATGGCATTCTTCCCCAAGGTGTCTCACATGTGGGTTACGGGCATGAATTCTGCACTACTTTTGTTCTGAGTATTAACTACAGACCTGACGAAAGCTGAAATCTGAGTTGGCTCTCTTCGCCAATCCTCACTCTTTCTCTGTAATTGCCCCAGTGGTTTCTTGTCTGTCATGCCACAATTCAAATGCCGTTCAAGTCAATAAGCGTGGGTTTTATGGCTTGTGCTTTGGTTGCCAGAAGTTTATGCTTAAGAAGATTCTTCACGGCCATTCAGTTGTTAAAGGCCAAACTGTGGTTTCTAAATTAAGCATCTCGTAGTTTCTATAAAATGGCAGGGAACAATAAGCGGAAGGTGACTTACACGGGTGACTAGGATCAGACCCAGAAGAAACTGAGCAGCACAGGTTCCAAGGGTGAAGAGACTCTTGTGCCTACCGAGCACATTGGGAAATTGGTCAATCAGGCCGCTGGTCATCGTTTCCAGAGTACCAAACTGTGGACGCAGGTAAGGAAGCAAGATTACAATTAACCTTTCCACAGGAAGGGCGTTTAAGCACAACATATAGATCCAAAATGAAGAAGGATTGACCTCATCAGATGGCGTAGCACAAGGAACTCCCGCTTTCGAGGTACAGTCAAGTTTCGATTGAGGCTAAATAAAGTCGTCAATGGAAAACAGTTAAAGTGATTAGGACGTTCGCGTCCGTCTTTGTCAATGTGGCCGCTGGCGGTCTTCCCAGCTTCATTGGTGCCTGTGCAAATATACACGCACGGGAAATTTTTTCCATTTTTTGTCAACCTAAGACAGTTTCAATTTAAGACAAGCCCCTTGTTGTCATTCCATGTCTTTTAGCATAATTCCCAAGTTCATTTATCTGCAAAGTGCTATTTTAAATCTACGCTACTTTAGATGGCAGTTATTATTGCCCCAACACTTACTGCGTACATTTTATGGTAGAAAGATCAGCGGATGACCGACATCAGTTGTTCATCAGATTAGCCACGGGCATTAACATTTACCCAACTGGTATATATGATTGGTAAGCCAGGACTGAAGGTCGATAGGATGAGGGATAATGGTATTGCCGACAAAGACAAGGAGGACTAGAATGGCCATTTCTGGATTATTAGCCGTTGTCAGCCAGTCATACTTAGCCCCGAAGTGTGAAACACCTGGGGCACGATCCCGAGATCTGTTAGTTAGAAGTCAAACGCCTCTAACCCCTGGGTCACGTGATGTAGGCAGAACGATATTACCGACAAAGACAAGGGAGGCTGGAATGGAAATTCCTTGCCTGTTAGCCGTCGTCAGCCGGTCAGGTCGCGAGTTCGAGCCTCAGGTGTTCCACATTTCGGGGTTGGGTGTGGCTGGCTGACGACGGCTAATAAGCCTGAAATGACCATTCCGGTCTCCCTTATATTTGTCGGTAATAATACTCTATTTATATCATACGTCGCTGGGCGGCTGGCGGCTGGGCTCGAGAGAGAGAGAGCCCGTAAGGCACAACGGGACGAGTGAATTCCCTAAGAGCGATCGGTGAGCGCCCCTCTACCACAGGATGAGGAATGTTTTGTGGTCTTTAACGAGACCAAGGGTGAGCGGGTTTGGAATGTGTAGAATGACAACGGCATAATTAACGTCGCATTTATGTCAGTGTGGAGGCCGACAGATTATTCTCTTTACTTCGAGAAATCAAACACATGTTGACGATTATGGTTAAATTACTTCCATTTGTCTTTTGCAGGGCACGTACCATTCGGTGAGAATTTCATAGGCCACTGCAAGGTTTCACCTTAGAATGTTGTACATAACTATTATTCTGGATACTCCGAATAGAAGTCTTCAGAAAGTGAGGACTCTCTACTTCTTCAGAAGACGTAAATTCCGAAGTTCTAGCATGGTCTGCGTTACCGTGGTTTTTTTTGTCGAAATTAACTTCTGCCGGATTTGTCACTTAAATCATCAAACAGACGTGGTCCTAGGCTTTTCGTTAACGTTCTCAGCCGTAGTCGAGATGTAAAAACCCGTGTGTTCCCTAAAAAGAGACAGTGACGCCGGTGAGAGACTAGATTTTCCAGAAACAATTAGTCACAATCTGTTCATGACGTGTAAAATTACCCCATAATTTACAAAACGGAACTTACTTCCAGACAAAATATGCCAGACGGCAATTGGGCCAAATAATCGACTTAAAGGCATTTTCTGCCTTTGTTAATTCAAATTACGAATATTGAGCGGAGAACACTGAACATCAAAGCAAGTCGTAATCAAACAACCCGATAGGAACTCCCGTGTTTTGGGAATGCAAAAATTAGGGAAGGCGCATGTCTCGTAAAGGCGAGATTAATGGTATCAAGAATTTGTGGCAGATAACCAACTGTATATGATTTAGGTTTCACTCAAATTTCCTACCCCGAAGAAATATACCACACTTTTAAAAGGGCACCAGTGCCCGTATATTTTGGCAGACAACCGGTACGGCATGGGAGCGGGAACCCCCGTAATACAAGCGGCCTTGCGCCAATTTTCAGGGAGATTAAGAACAAATTCAACGTTAGGATCAAGGAAAGATTTCAGGTTTAGAATATAGTTTAGGTATAGAGGGTTGGAGAGGAAAATATGGATCCTTATATTACAGGTGATCTTGCCATAAACTCCGAGAGTCTGAGTTAGGGCAAGGGTTGGGGTCAGGGTCGGGGATAAGGCTAAGATACGAAAATAGGAACCCAGGGAATTTCCCACGACGCCACCTCTAGTACTGGGAGGGGGTCCATACTCCCGTGTCAAACTGGCCAAGGTCAAGGCTAGTGTAAGAGGGAAGTTAATGGTCAGAATTAGGCTGTGGAAGTACTTTCACTCCTTAAAATTTTGTACAAGACCAACCGTATTATCGGTGAGGCCTTCCTATTTCCGTGTACTACCAGAGAACTTGTGTTTTTATTTTGCTTTCAGGATTTCGAAACTAAATTATATGTGCTTTTCCTAGAGCAAATGCGCATAGCCGCACAAATCCCCACAAAGAGGCCTCCTGACGTTCAAGAATTACTCCGACAGGTATAAATCACATCGAATACCTTGTGCATAAAATTATTGCAATTAAAGGCTTTTTGCGGATATGAATATCACCTTTCTCTAAGTACTAAACTTGTTAAATCTGATTTCTTATAAAGTCCGTGTGCTAAATTGTTTTTGACGTATCCCTGTATCAAATATTATCTTGATTATAGAGGCGGCAAAAATCCCTCAAAACAGTGTACAGAACCTAAGCAGTGACTCATTTTTGAATGGATGTTTAACAGCTGACTGAAAAAGGCTTTTAAATTCCAGACGAAAATTGGTCTGTGCTGCCTAATAAGTAGTTTTCCAAACCTTACTAAAGTAAGCCTTTTCGTTTGGAGGTAGCGTGCATAGGCAGACCATCGCAAATTGCTTTAGGCGGGATAAATTCTGCATGTTTGACCCGTAGATACCCTCAACGACGCAACAGAGCCTCTGTTTGATTGTCCTTGCAACCATGTTATATTTAATGTGCAACTATGCTATAAGAAGTTTCTTCGGAACTAACTCCTTCATCAGTCGGAACCGGGTTTGATTGCTTACTTGTGAATAAGTCGTTTTTGGATACTTCCGTTTTAAGAGGATTGTTTTCAGAAGGGGAGTGCTCCATGTGGAATATTTTCTTCGTCCTTTTTGGAAACAGCGTTGACAAAAATTTATTTCTGCTACACTGGCACAAATCTCATTAAACGCAAATACTGTCCTTATCAGGCCTTTTATTGAAAAAGGACGTATTAATAAAAAAACTTTCTAATCGCGCATAAAGACATTCAGAGAATATGGCTTAATATCCTGTTACACTGGAAGGTGTATATTTTTGGACAGAGAGTGTAAACCATAAAAGTAATATATATTGAAAAATCCGATCCCGATCAAACAAATGGTTTCGAACTACAATTGGGGAAGCGTGATATATCACGGTATCGCATGTCAACTAGATCTTATAGATCAAATAGATAGCGCAGAAAATCCAATTAGCATGACATATACTCACGATTCAGTTTTCATCCAGCGGTGTTTTGGATTTCGGTTGAGTATTTTTCCAGTCATCCGAGTAAACAACACAAAGAAAGGCCCATTGTCTAAGCTGTGTGCGACTGCTTTTAATGGATTCCGATGGTCTCATGGTTTCTTCCATATTTGTTGAAACAGAATGCAGAAAAGCTCATTTTTATGTCCATTGTACAGGAAATTACGACCAGGAATACTTATGTGGCTCCCCCACGGGACATGGAAGTAGGAACACCCCTCCCACAGAATACAGGAGGCCTTGCGGAAAATTCCAGCAAGGGTAAATATTCTCAAGACCTAACCCTGACAATAAACCTGACACAAACCTTAACCGTAACCCTAACCTTAACATTTCCCCTAATTTCCCTGGAATTTGGCAAAAAACCACTCTATTATGGGCGGTTCTTGTTCCGGTGCCCTGTCGGGACCCATATAAACAATCTTTCCCCCCTCCCGGAATTACTTCCACATCATCGTTTGAAATTGAATAAAAGAAATGTGTCGATTTGTAAACTCTGAAAACAATGGCTTGTCTTACGGAACAGTCTGCGTTTTGCATATACATACGATTCCCAAATTAACACCTTGTTACTTGCCTTTTGATGCAATTTGAGGGAATATCAAACCAAAATACACATGAAAAAATTAACATTCTGTTTTTATTGATAGGCGTCCGACACGTTGGGCACTTGAAGTTACTCGGAAAGCAACCGTTTACACTACGGACATAGAGTGAACAGCTTTTCCTTCATTTATTTTCCGGCGTCGGGCTCGTCAAAGAAGAAATTTGCATCAGAATGAGGGGAGGAGAGACGAACAGGATCATCCCCAGAGTACTTGGAGTCGGTTCGACTTACCTGACTGTCTAGACCAAGAGTGAAGAGCATGGTGAAGAAGAGGACGGCCCAGACTGCTCCGCCGGGCAATTTGGCCAGCGCCTCTGGGTAGGCACAAAAGGCCAGTCCCGGACCCGACTGCATCACCGCGGCCACATCCGTGCTGCCCAGCGAATGTACCATGTGTCCTATTACCGAAAATATGGCTATGCCGCCGTAGATGCTCGTTGCACCGCAAATAATTGGCAAAAGAAACGCATCCCTAAACAAAAAGTGAAGAAATATTTAGGACTAGATGGCGGTGAGCTATACGGACTTGATTCTACCCCCACACAAGGGGCGATACAGGTGAGCTTCCCGATACAAAAAACGCAAGATATTTTCAGATTTCTGATTGCATGGATTAAATAAAACTCGGGTTTCTAATGTAATCAACGTCCTTTCACCGCAAGTTACATTTTTATCAATAACGCAGTTTATTTGCTTGTGTGAACACACGTTGGAAACGAATGCTTCGGCCACATTCCGTTGATAGGCCTGTGAAATGGATAAATAAATGAGAAGGAGTTATTGAGGGACAGCCCCTCCCCATTTCTGTCCTTAAATGTTTCTCGACCAGTGATTGTTCGCTCCCGCGTGATCGCCGAGGTGGATCCTTGTCTGAAACTTTAAACCAAAAAGGAACGCATGTCTCCTGCCCTGTAATCGGGCACAAACCGGCGAGTCCTGACTCAACCAAACGCTTCACAACAGCAAGTAGCAATGCGCTTCTAAACTTGGGTGACTTCTGTGTTTTGCCCATTAATAAAACAGTACTTCGGTCAAACAGCGACAACTATCATTGTGAACATTCGGTTAGACAAGACTTAATTTAAACACTAGCCTTGGACTTTTACCGACAGACGTCGGAGAAAGGAGAGTATTTTTCTTCAGACATAAAATGTGACGGAACCTTGCTCCTGCCCATGGCTTTCTGACTTTACTTTTAAGAAACTGGCTTAAGATTAGAAGGGGAAACAGCAATGGTCACACAGACAGTACGCCAACTGTATGTCAAGCTTTGAGTCAATCATCATGCAGCGTTGACCATGCGAGGTTGCCCCAAATTAAACTGCGCGTACTGGCTCAAACAATATACGAAAATAGCGCGTTTCCCGTTTAGTTAATTGCAAGTGGACTGGAAAAATTACGCGTTTGTGGAACTTTTTATTCAGTTTGTTAACAAAAACCGAGTAAAGCTGCAACGCATTGTCTAAATGTTGTAATAGGTCTTCGACGAAAGAGGAACTTGTAAATGACTCATTTATGGAATTTAATCACCTGCTGTATTTTCTGTTCACTTCGTTGTAGGAAGACATAGTTATGAGGCCGCCCCAAGAAGGACCAATTGAGTAAAAGATCTGTACGGCAGCATTGGTCCACAACTGAAAAGAGGCCAATCAAAATCATCAAGGCCCTTATAAGACTGACCTGTTGACAGCGGTAGCAGGATGTCAGCCCAATCACTACAACGGATTTTTTCAAATTGATAAACTTTTTTCAGTCATTTCGCTTCAGAGGGCAGTTAACTGTAAAAAATACTAGTCTGTTGACATACCCAACCATGAGACGTAGTTAGTCATTAAGCACACTTTCAACATGTCACTTGTTGAGTACTGAAGGTGTGGAGACAGAAATTTAAATGTAGGCAGTTAGTCTATGAGATCCCGACCTCATGCATTCAATGACAATTATTCTAAAGGAGGAAGGAACCTAAAAGTCAAAAGAGACTACTTAGTTGCCTTTTCTGCTTGTTTTTGGCAGAAGACATGTTTAGGAACCTAGCTGCAATCTAACTATTTCCTAGATTGGATTTTGTCAATGTGGTTTACCAGCAACCAGCATTGTCGGGACTGAGAAATTTTCGACGGGTTGGCTTACTTTGGCAAAATACATTCGAGGGTCCGCGACCACTATGAGGCAATTCCAGACACACTTGACCCCCCGCAGCATTGGTTTATGCCCCGAGGCCTTTGGCTTTAGTGGACGAACCTTTAATTTGAGTAATTGCTTAGTTGTTTACCGCCTAAGTCTTTTGGAACTAAAGACCACTCTCTCTCTCGTGATTTGTTTATTTGCTGTTGCTTAACTCTGGATGTTTTGTGTTAAAGGTGTGTTGGCAATATTATCGTACGGCAGACCAAATGGCGGCATGGTTTTACTGGAAAAGCGACATATATTTTAGTTTTACCTATTTCAGAGTATCGACAACAAACTACATCAGTCTGTTTGTCTGTCTCCACATAAACGTCAATCCAAAGTCATTACAAGATATTTTATAGCAGCTTATATTTTCGCGACCAGTCGGCTAATAAGGACTTACTCCAACATTGAGAAGGCGGCTCCAGTCAGGGCGCAAGTAAAACTGAAGCCCCAGCCATGAGCCCGGGAGTGTTACACCTCGAATGAGAATTGCCGTTAAGAAGACATAGGGCAAAAGGGCGGTCACGTAAACAACCTGCGTAGAGAAAAAAATATAAATTACTTTTCAGGTAAGAAAGGCAAAGGAAAACTAAGCACACGGTTTTCCATCCGGATTAACGGAAACTTGCCTTTCCTGTTGTGCGAATGCCCTTTATTAGGCAAAGGAATGTCGCCACCCAAGCGACAAACATGCATGCAAACAGCTTCCAATTGATTCCACCGAAAACCGAAATGTCTGGCGAAACTTCCAAAACGTTGTATCTAAAGTAAGAGAAAGTGTTCATTTATAATTATTTGCTTATTTAATATTAAGACAAGAATTTTATTCTACACGGAAAACGTTGCATTTATGAAGCCATTGTAGTCAGAAAAGAATAGCTATATAAAACATTGGTTGCCCACACACACTTCATTCCTAGCCTGAGTTCAAACGAGTCGAGAAGTTGCTCTCGATGCAGTATGTGACCAAACTTGTGAAATGTGATCATGAGAATCTATATAATAATTTAGACTCACCGAAACGTTGTGCTCTTTACGTATTCGTCCGACCAAATACGGAAAACGTCCTTTTTGCATGTGAAATGCGTTTTTAAATGGATTTATCGGGAACAATGTCTGCTAAGTGGGCTAAAATTGATGTTAACTTATATTCTGACAGTTTCCCGCATTATTGCCTGCATTAGACTGCGTTTGCGCATCCACGCGTGTTTTTCTGGTAGAGTAATTTAATCTCGTGAATTTTACTGAACATAACTGTCGCACTTGAAAACTCGTTGTTTATTGCATGTGCTAATTATATTAAAATGTATTAGTCACCAACCGACCTGTCAGTATGTGACATTATGAAAGCTGTTAGTCCTGGGACGTCCTCACCGGTTAAATTAGGCGAAATCCTCTCTGCCTTTATCAACGGCATCCCAGGAAATGTAAAAACGAAAAAATAAAGCCAATTCTCATGAAAATATTTTCGAACGTGTACTCAAAATGCAAGCTGCTAAATGACCGCCATACCTGACACAACACCAAAGCCTGAAGGATTTTTACAGTGCAAAATCCACTAAAGGGCTATTTTCAGACGTTATTCTACATGGACTGCTTCATTTACTCAGTTATTTGCACGAGCAGACTTTACGTTCTTCTAAAACTTGGGTTTACTAATCTGACACGATTTTGGAGGTTGTCCTCATTACTGCTTTTCAAAAAGTGGTTATTTTTTGGACAACGCAATATTCTTTTCAATATTTCTTTCATGTTTTCACTCTACTTAGAGTGGTACATTGTCAAATAAGAATTTTGGTCGATACGACTGGGCCAGTTTCCGGGTAATAAGAAACGTTTCATAAGTTTGAGCACGTAATTTGTTAGTTTACCAACTGTAAATAATAACTTTCATGGGTATTTGGCGACGATAGGGTGTAGGACCCACAGCTAACTTGAGCTAGCCTGTGGGCCATGTCATACGTTGAATAGTGGTAGAGGAGTTTTACGGGTGGGGCAATACACAGCATGGAGAGCAAGATGACACAGAAGATAGACAAATTTACACCGAAAGTCTTATCGTAAGTTGTCATTTGGCAAAGAAAGTGAGCGCGACAGTCAAAAACATGCAAAAAGAATTTTTTAAATAACAACGGACTTCGAATACAGCACTGCTTGTAGCTTTACATTTAGTTCAGGAGGAAATGAAATTTCAAACAGTGCGAACGGCAAATAATAAGTGATGCTCACAGTCACACCGAATTTTAGGGTATATTTTTGGAGCTGCCATCTACTTGTGGGTTCTACAGGTTATCATCGCCTTTGGTGTAAACAGAGTACTCTATTCTTTGGAAAAGAGTCGAAGCCAGTGAACTGCAGCGTAATTGGCCGATTGGTGCGCTCCTGCCTCTTGAGACAGATTTTATATCAGTGCCCTGAGATTTCTGCGTGACATCTGGCTTTCATGAGGTAACTGCAAGACTTGTAGCGCCGGGTAGGAGGTTATTGCATCGTTTTCCTCACAAGTTGGTGCGAACTTCAGGAAAAGAGAGGAATGACGTTTGAATACGCTTATTTCGTCGACTTCCACCGTCAGGTCTACTATGCGCATAAAAAAGAGATTCGTCGAAGTGATGGTGAGCGACACCCCCTTCCCCTCCACCTGGTAAGAATCTGAGCCAGAGACGAACCCCCACCCCTATTGGTCTGCTAGTTGATATGCTGCGCAAATAAACTCATGTCTTCATAAATTTTGGGAAAGTGTATAACGCGTCATCAAAGAGTATAAAAGAGTCATTGGGTACCGATATCTTCCGATTGTGGCAAGGAGAATAATGAGCTTCATGCATTTATATTTAAAGGATAATTTTCCCTCTCTTATTAGCGACAAAGATAAGGGAGACTAGAATGCCCATTTCTGGCTTATTAACCGTCCTCAGCCAGTCATACCCAACCTCGACGTGTGAAACACCTGGGCCCTCGAACCCGCGACCTGTTAGTTAGAAGTCAAACGCCTTTAACCACCGAGCCACGGAATCAAAGTATTACTTTCCAACTAATGCGCCCATCACCCTCCTCTGATAAACAGTTGAAGAGCCTCACAGTAGAGTGATATTCGTAGGCATGCAGGATGATGTCGTCTTTGTCTTATCCTAATTTCTTGATCGTCTGTCAACCGTCCCTTGAGAGGGTTCGAAGTTTTAGGCAGGCCTCAGAAACTGAAGGTATCTGAAGACAACTGAAAAGAAAACTTAGCGGCCCTAACTCGCCTGTCATTTTTCCGAGCAAATGGATGCATTATTTACGTTTTACGACAACATTCGAGTGCAAAGACGCGTTTGTCAACCAAAGTGGAGATGGTTGAAGATTTGAAGGTCGAACCCCTGCATCATGGCTGCGCTCGGGTTCCCACCCGACCGGCCAGGCTTTTTAGGATATAGTCGAATCCAAACCACACTCAGTCGGTCTGTTATGCAACCTAAAGTCCCCCTCTCTCATTGCGAGGATCCTGAGCCTTCTGCAGAATCACTCGCAGATACGGCGGCCGTAAATCTGTCGGCAACCGAGACAATAAAGTCGACCGCAACCAACCAACCAGCAGCAGAACACGCAGAGTCGAAACCCTTTGTTGCCGCTCACACTAAAGCGCAAAGTCGTCCAGCGATCTTAATTTCTGTTAAAATTATGCGAGTCTGAAGCCAGTGCTTATAAAGCGATCGCCACTCGACTGCATTCGCATATCGGCTCTTGGCTGGATTCCCACCTAAATATTTATAAAGAACATCCATGGGACAAACTCGAAGTACTCGTTGATTTTTGAAGAAACATGCATTTATACTTATTTGTTTTACACTGGTAGCTGATCTGGTACTACACTGTTCAGCTGTCGTGAGACCGCTGACTTATCATGTTCGACCCACAACCCGAATTTACCATCCCCTTGCAGTGAGACGACAAATCTGTTCCACGTACCTGGTTACTCAGCAAGATCTCGGCGCACTTAGCCTGACAGTTCAACTGTCGCATCCGACGGTGTCTAACGTGTGCTCCGCAGCACGACGGGTCCAGACACAGTGACGTGCGCGTTGATTAATTTGTATTGATAGTGGACATGCACCGCATCTACCGCACTCTCTTCCCCCACCCACCTGAACCCGGTGTCAAAATAGAGTCAAGAAGACTGGAGCCAGAATCGAACGCAGGTGGTTTGCGCGGCGTAAGCCTATACCTATGCGTGTTACCACACTTCAAATGTAGGACGATTGTTATGGGGTGTAGAGCCCAGTAGCGCGTCGCAGATTCTGATCTGTCGCCCATACTGGTCCAGCGCATGTACCGTGTGGCCCGTTATAAATGACACGTTGTTAGTTTACTCCCCCTGTTTGACGGCATCTCAATCCCACAGGTTCCCATACCTATCCACCCATTCTGACATATAAAAAGACACTGTCCCGACGAAAAAAACACAGTAGCTTCCGGTCATTTAGGACACAGGTTAATTTCAAAAATCATTTATTCGGAGAACGTGCCGGAGAAAGGACACAGTCTTTATGTATACTCTGTTTCTGTCTTACTTATTAGGATAGTCATTAAGTCTAATTAAGAGATGACAGGAAGGACGGCGTTTCTTGTGGAAGGACATCGGGACGGTCTGTTAGCCACGTGTTCGGTTAAGTGCTCTGCACAGATCATTCGCCTCCAGATAATACTAATTGGTCAGGCGTGGGAGTTGGTGGAAGAGGACGCATCGCACGATGTTAGTCCTGAGACTAACTACCGGAAGTAAATTATACGGTGGTGGACGCTTGGGGAGGGGTGGAAAAAGGTAGCAATTCTGGCACCTGTTTGCGCATTTATATCCTCAGATAGCCTTTGAAATTACGTTGGTCAGTCTGGTGGCTTAACTATACACCCGCCCACACAATTATAATATGCAACAGGCATATGTAACAGTAGTTGTACACAATGTTCTATTAGACCAAAAGAAAAAATGAGGCCAGCGACATGTGCGTTAATAAAAGTTCTCCACCGCACATGAAAGTGGCGATTTTGAGGACAGAATTTTCGAGCAGTTTACATGAAATGACCCGACGCCCTCAACGAACCGGAAAAGATCTGAACGATGATATGCCTGAAAGAAATCGATGACTGATAGTGGTTAGGAGATTCATTGTCAAGATACGATACTATTTTGTGCCAAGAGACAATGAAGCCAGTCATCTGTATGAATGGCGGAGATGAGGAGGCCTTGCTCGATCGCAACCACGTCAAAGAATCCCCGATAGTTTCACTCAAGACAACCATAACTGGGCTATCCTTTATATCTCATACATGCATTTGTACTGCAATGAGGTAACTTTGGCGTGAGTACTAGCAAATTTAATGGTTAGACTAAAATGAAACCAAAACTGCGATGGATGATTTGATTCAGCAGATGCGTATTTTATACCCTAATTTGGGTGTTACCGACTAGCGTAATAGAGCGATGTGTGCATTTCGGATGACTTTGGACTGCCTTTTGATGGGATAAAAAGGTTGTGCTCTGGTGTAACCCGAACAGCCGGAGTCCACTGTACCAGCAAAGCAGTGCGTGAATGAATTATATGAATTTGACTGAGACTTTTCGCAAACCTGAAGCACTAATTTGCCGGAGCCTCTGAAGAAAGAAGTTAGTAATTACTTACAGCCAAAACTCACTGGTCGAAGTTTTCATGTTTTCCGGAAAACCGGTCCCATTCGTCTAAAAGGTGACAAAACGTATAATTCACAAATCCGTAGCACCCAGTATACTCTTGAAAGTTTCCATCCCCAAAGTACTGCTGCAGTCAACATATAATAGTAAGAGGTGCTGTAACCTCCTTCGTGCTGTTTCTGAGCTTTATAATGAGGTCGCCTGGTTGAGCAAAAAACGGCAGCACACCTACGGTTTATTTGCCTCCTCACAACGACATCACTAGACAGGCATCGAGTAAAAGTCAATCAGAGTTTTATTTAATATCAACTCCCTATAGATGGTAGTAAAGAAGGCGTTTGTCAAACCATGTGCCTGAGTTGAAAGTTGAAAGGTATATGCACTCATGTTTAGGGTTATGTCTCGTGATGTGTGACGTCGGCCATTCCAACATTGTAATGCATTAAAGTGAGGATGGTGCTTAACAAAGGAACACGCTAGTCGTCTTCCAGGTGACTGATGGATTTGGCCTATGTGGGGGTAACAGTAGGAAACAAAAATGGTATCAGATCAAATCTTGTTTCCCTGCATGTTTGCTCGTACAACAACATGGCAGCGTGCAAAAAAACCCGACTCACCGTGTCATCGAAAATACTGAAGCACTGAGGTGTATTCCAGGGGTTGTTGCAGTGCTTCCAGGGCAAATCCCAATTAAATGACATTCCAAAGTAGTAAATTACCCAGGCCATGACAATATTGTAGTAGATGCATAAAATGCCAGAAACCAGAAGCATTGCCCAGCCGGTACCTGAGTGTGAAATGATATCACCATTTTAGGTTTATAGGAAGAGACTTGCAAAACAGTAAAAATAAATGCGTTTGAAAATGCAGAGTTGATATTCCTATTTAAGCCCCATCCACTGGCTGCACCCTGGACTGGTAGGGTGTCAGCTGACAAAATAACTCGGTCCTACTCAAAGCCGACGGCCAGACTGCATTGGGATCTTTTTAATCTGACCCTCATAGCATTTCTATTTATGTGAGCTCAAAGACCTCACAACTCCTCTGAGGTTCGACATGTCATATGACATATGTAGAATAGCTGGTTAGCTTTGTCAGCTAATGCCCCCACGCCAGCATACAGCCATCTGGATCTTAAGCTGCCAATGAACAGCGTGAGCGTGAGTCCGGTACTGACAAAACCATGCGCAAACCACCGCTCTGCCAGCAGGACAGTCGTGAAACTCGTCTTTTGCGACAGTTAGACCTCAAACTTCTTCTTCTGGTTAAATATTTGACGAAGTGCGCGGTCGTCCAAAATACCTTTGGGAACCCGTTCCGAGCAATACCCGCAGTTCCTGAGCAACACACAGGTTGCGCTACTGGTATGTAAGTCAAAAAGTATTATAGGCAACGCCGAAAGGGCAATTCCTTTCCCATTTGCCGTCGACAGCCACTCATACTTCAATCCAGGTCGGAAACACCTGCTATCGGAACCGGCTTTCAGTTGAAAAATAATATGGACCCTTTACCATTCAAACCGCGAGCTTAGAAGCAGTCCTCTGCGACCGCCTATAAGGGCTCTTAATCAGACCCTGTAATAAAGTAAAATACCTATATTCAGTCTGAAAATCCTGCTAGATGAACGAAAGTCCTATTTTAAGCGTACTGGCATAAGTGAGTGACTGTAAAGGAATCTGTACCCGCTCCTTAAGGTAGACAAGACTGATTGTCTTTATCGCAGCCGAATATTCCCATGAGGGACAAACCACTTTTCACACTTTGCACAAAATTTTCCTTTTGCGTAAAAGGACAATTATGGTTACTAAGTCACGTACAAGTTAGTGGATTAGGTAAGAACTAAGTAAAATATCTCCAATGCTCACTTCGCATCTGGCACAGAGTTTCCCTGTCTTATATAAACGTCACCTTTTACCGATGTAGCCGGTAGTGTCATTTTACTGTTATATTTTCCACAGAGTACTTTCCCACTGGTCATCAGGCAATGCCTCATCTTACGTTGCCTTGGCGGCGTCTTATCCATACAGCAACATAAACAGTACTCACCCTTGAAGAATGGCGCAAAGTCAAAGGCTCGTACGGGGCTTAGACCGGTGTACTGTCCGAGCGTAAACTCCATGAAGCAGAGTGGAATGGCACTTAGTGCGAGGAAGAACAGATATGGAATGATAAAAGCACCTGCAAATGGAAAGGAAAATAAAATGGAAAAAACGACAGTTCCGTGATAGCTCACAGAGGAATTGATGACATTCTCGCAAAGGGTATGCTTTATTATTCTGGCGCCAGGGTAAAAAAGCGAATGCATGACTGTCTTAACCTTAACAAAATGTCGGCGCAGCAGACTTATGCTGTATGGAATCAAGTACCGGTCTCAAGAGTCTTTGCTGACGTCTTTTTTTCGAAAAAGTTTCTGCATCCTAGGAAGGACGTTTACTGATCGGGTTACGGAACCCGTTCGCCACTCTGCGTCTTGGGGTTCAATGTAGAGCCCTCATAGACAGTCTTGTAGCCGCCGACAATATACGTTGAGGCGAGTTCCGATAAAGGCAAAGGAGAATGGAGGAGCCATTTCCGGCTTATCAGCCGTCATCAATTAGCATGCCGATCCCCGGTTTAATGTACCTGGGATTAAATACCGGGACCATTGATCATTGCGTCTAACCCTTTACCAGTGAGCCACGGACTACAGCCATGTCCTTTGCGACTGGGTTACGGGACCTGTTCGTCCTGTTGTGCATTGGAGGTCGATGCAGGGCCCTCGCAGACGATCGTATAGCGACCAAGAATATATTCTGACGAAGCCAGAGGAGACTGAAGCGGCCATTTCTGGCTTAGTAACTGTGAGACTTGAAATGACTTATACTGCTATTTAAAAGGTGGTACCTAACCGTAGAACCTGGAGGCAAACTTTATTTGTGATAGTACACAGGTGATGTAAACGTAAGTCAAAACAGTGGACATATTAGATCAATTTATTAGTTTGACTTGTCCGACCCCATTTAAATGCTTTTGCTTAGGATTCAAAAGACAGTTTACAAAGATTTTACTAGTCCTGTAAAGGAGCTACTTTGCGTCGCTGAGCGAATCGATTGCATTCTTTGTAAAGAATATATGCACTATTTTAACTCTTAAGAAGTAAAAAAGGGAAAACTTCCCTAAGCGATACAACCTCAGCGAAGCCGCTGATGTTGGTAGGAATGAAATGTGCAACCATCCACACACGTCAGATTATGGGATCATAGTTAATGTTACCCTCTATTTCATGTGAACTTTGCGAATAGCCTTCATTTACCTAGAGCGACTGCAATACGACGATTAGAGAAGAACATAAGTTGCCCAAGCTGTCTTTTGCCTACCACGAGTACCACAGTCAGCGACCCTGGATGGAAGTAAGTACTTCTGTATGGGCCCAAAGATTCTCTAGTAAGCATGTTCTGTCAATATTTTATGATAAAATCACACTTTTATTCGTCACACTTTTAATTCAGTTCGTTGAGAAATTAAACAAGTGAGTCTAGTAAATGCATCAGGTCTGCGAAAGCATTTCTAGAGGGCGTGAAGCGACGTACTTTGCCTGTACCCAGTTCTTGGCTGTTGAGTGAACTGTTTATTTTCCACCGTGCGACTACCAGGTTCGTGGAATGGCAGAGCCGGCGTCAGTTGCTCTCCTTTCGATCTGCAGTTGATCAACACACTTCGCTTCTAAGTCGGATTTATGAAGCACTCAAGCAGTTAAGTGGCACTTAAATCAAGCCCCATAGCCTTGCTTGCAAATTCTTCGGTATATGAGCGTGAGCACCGACACATTAAACGCTGCGAACTTCTTTGCCTAGAAAGCGTTTGTCAGAAATCGCAATCATCGAAGTTGCTTTTAAATGCAAACAAAAGTTGGAAAGGGGTTTCAGGAGACAGATCGCCGGGTTAAGAAGAATGTAGGAATGGGCCGATATTACTCTGAACGTGTTTTCAGCCAGTCAGGTCGATTTTCCCCCATAAAGACCTACTCTACTATATTTCCAAATATTTTAGGCGTCTGTACTCTCAAGCTAACGAGTGACGAAACAAGGAAACGATCAGAGAAATGATGCTGCTGCGCTCGCCGTCTGTACATAAGACCAAAAGTGTCATGGAACATTTTCTTAATCATTGCATCTCCCATAATAAGCCTTTTTGCAATCTAAGTGTTGCCAAATATAACGGACATAAAAATTCCACGTCCTGACGCTATGCATGCACTCGTCCTCGTTTTATGGCAGTTTTGAATATGCGTATTCATTTTATGGAATTTCCTAATAATAGTTTAACAAAGAAGGGAATTATTGTAGAATGTCAGCTGTCTTTCTAAAAAGTAGTTGTGCAAAAAACGGAATATACCTAAAAATAAGTGTAATTACTAGCATAATAATCACACAAAATGCCTTCACCTTGTAACCGTTTTTGGCGTTTGTCGTTTGCTATAACCTTGTTCTATAAACAGCGTATGCTATGAAGCTCAAATTTTGCATTTTACTTAAACTCCTTTAGATCTTCGCCCGACAAATTACATAGCGACCAGTTTGTATCCAATAGGTAGATCTTGCCTAACTTCGACTAAGTCTTTAAACCAGAAAGCACTAAGCCCGTTGAAAATGGATTATACTAAGGCACCTCCCAACACTTTCCCAGTAATAACTGAGGTCAAAATGTGCACAAGGATAAGAAAGATAAAACGCTTTTGTCACACGTTTCTCCAAACAATGTTTGAAGTGATGGTCTTCAACAGACATCTTAAGAATTCAATGGAATTCAGTCAAAACCCTTTAATAAACGGCATAAAAAATTGCCGAATATGTAGGTGACACCCTGGCATCACTCTGTCAATGAAAGTGTTGCATTTATCGCTACCGATAGGTGGAAACCCCCTTCGGTATGAAACAAACGCCATATAGATCGTGTCACGCCAGTAGATTCGCTGACTTGGCACCTCGACGTCCTTTTTGAACAGAGAGGTTTAGTTAACAAGGCGTCCACATTTAGACAATTTTAGCGACAGTAGTCCTTGGAAGTGGCCAACACTGCTGACAATAAATACAACATCCAAGTTCTTGTGTGGCAACAAGGAACTACTCTTTATGTGTATCCTTGATAGCCTCCTACTTAATCCGTCATTTTTATTCAAATAACTGTTCAAATTCTTTACGAATGTCGTCCTTATATGTGTTTTCTCACGTACACGAAATCAGGCAGGTCACAAATTACCCAGGTGATCAGTCACATAATTTTGTTTTTTCTAGCCTAGGAGTGAACTTGTCCGCCTATTATTTCTGCTCGTAATCAAAGTTCTTGAGCGGGCTCACATAAACTAGCTCAAAACGGACTGAAAAACAGTATGTTTGAGCGGATGGAGGAGATTGCGTGGCTTTTGTATTAAGTGAAGTGGTTTTCTGCATTCAAATATTAGAAATCGTCGCTCAACTAACCTCCACCGTTCTGCATTACCACATACGGAAAACGCCAGATATTCCCGAGCCCCACAGAATAACCAACAAGGGCTAGGAAGAATTCGATGGGGTGGGCCCACTTGTCTCGATTGTGTCGCGGACCATCTCTGCCTGCATCCTCCCTCTCACCAGCGCTCAAGTCCTCCATCTGTACTTCATCAGATAGATTCCTCGAATCTTCGTCTTTCTGTGAAGATGTTCTGCATGATCCATTAAGACACATTCGCCTCATTGGCGCTTTTATCTGGTAGGGATTTTCCTATAGTTGCTGACTTTGCTGCCCTGAACCACTTACAATGGTTCCTTGGGTGATAAATGCTCTTGATTGTGCTCTGGACATCATCTAACGCGTAGGCTGACAGCTGTCTGTCACGTCACCAATCATGTGAAGCCAGACAACACCCTTGCTCGAATCCGGTTGGTCGATGAATCTGTTGACCTACACACGCCATTGGACGACTTGCCAGCTCGATTCGTTTCTTTTCATACCATTGTGCATTGTAACGGTAGACAAAATAAGTTGGCCTGGGTGGCTGCGGAACAAAACCTGGCTTAGGCTTGTCATCTTTACCTGGGCAATAGCCAAAAACTTAGTCGCCTGAGCGGAAACTGCCGTCCGGGATCTCGGTTGCGTGTCAGATGCTTCCAGCGGATAGAGCGAATATGGTATGTCCTGGTCTTCTTACAAACTAGGAGGTAAGACGAAAAGTGTTGCCTTCCAGTGATTTGCAGACGTATTCTCCTCAGGCTAAATAGATGAAAGGTACATGTCGCCTATAAGTGCTTTGGTAAAGATCGCTCTTTATGTATGAAGTGACTGTCAGCACTGGACAACACCCTAAAGTTTTATGTTATCTCTATGTCCCCCTTTCGCAATTAATGAAATAATGTAGTTTTGAGCGCTTGAGCACGAAAATGATTGGCCGAACTCTCGATGTAGATAATTTATTTCGTGCGAGTAGTCTCCACGACCAAAATAATTTAGTATATATGATGAATTTGTGCTCAAATCCTCATGACCCAAATTGCATCCTCTGAGCCTCGCGGTTTCAGCCGGGCATCTAACCAAATACGGGATATAATTAAGTAGTTATTGGCAATCAAAATCTGCCCAATATGCCATTCCAGGAAAAGTACACAACTATCCGAATTTACCAATTTTACTGCCTCTAACCTAACGTCAACTTACTAATAGGAGTAAATTTATTATATTCTGCAGTGATGTTTGTTTAAACATTTAAGAAAACTGAGATGACAGACGCACGGTTCTGATTATCCATCTTCAGACCTGTTCATCAATATACGCCACAATGAACAGTTAAAATGACAATGATAAAGGACGAGGAAAGGTCTGAGTGGTCGCCTGGCAGACAAAACGAGGCGGAGAAAGTATGATCTAGTTCTGAAGTTAGGAAACAGTGGCTGTCAGTGGGATGCGTTAGTGTGTCGTTGCTGTACGAAGTGTTAGGGTGCGCGTAGGAAATTGTGGAGTCCAACTTGGGTCAGGCTAACTTCAGGGCCTGTTCAGACGTCTCCTGCGAACACGAGGCTGGGTCGGCTAGCTGAATGGCCAACCACTCCGCAGTCGCACATATCTGCTAGCGTAGGAATGTTAGGTGCACAACCAGCGCCGTTTAGATGGCACGACTGTCTTGGTTAAGGTCTACTCGCTGATCACCGGTAGAGAGGAGAAATTTGGGTTTTAGTTTGAATTCCCTTGACTTGTGGAATTAACGCCAACGCGTAGGAAACCAAATTAGTCTCAAATTACCCAATTGTCTAGGGCTATGACCTATACTTCAAGTCCACTGTGTTGTCGGCAGACGAAACCTTCGTGATATGAAAGGCTGAGATATACTGAAATTGTGAAGACTCATGAAGCTGATGTCCGCGTTCGTTATCTTTGTCCTCATATACTTTCTATCTCCGTTTCGTAGACAGTTCAGCTGCAACTTGCTGCCGACAGGGCAGAAGATGTGCATTTGAAGTTCTCGGCCCAAGGGCAGTCTGTTGGTTCAGTGAACGAGCAGCGGGTTGACACCAGATCGTCAGTAGTATTTATTCCAAGACTGGAGGCATAAAGGTCGGCAGTGCCGAAATCCCTTTCTCTTACTTTACTAAGGAGAATATGGGATACGAACTACTGTTGGATTCACAAATGACGAAATTAGGGCTTCCGCAAGCAACTCAAGATCACGAATATTTCGAAACAGACGGGCCCAAAACTAACATTTATTTCCAAAAACCCGCATATCATGATTTGATTGACATTCAACTGCTGTTGTCCAACCCAGTAATTTGCACCTTATACACACAGCCTGGTCATTTAAAAATCACTGACGTTATTTTATTCACGCTCTTTAGGAATAAGGCATCAAAAATTTTGACTTTTTGCCTCTAACTCAAAGTCGTCTGCAGCTTCACACGGTATCCCTCTCACACTTCAGAGTCCACTGGCACTTTACTTTTTTCTAAACTTTTGAATAATAATCATATCAATACTAATCGAACTCTTCCACGGCCGAAAATTTAACGGCCCGCCGTTTGTGATGCATGTGTACAAAGCAGATAGCTCATTTTGCCATCAAAGTTTGCTTATGCCCAACCTCAAGAGGTTTTACTAGAAAACTCCATGAGGATCAATATTACAACCCAACCCTAGTAATCCTTTCCAGCCGGAAATGCAGGTAAAAATTAAGGTAACATTTCACAAAGTGGACCAGATACTATAAGAGAAGTTATCTTCTTGTAAGAATATTCACGTCAATCATTTTAAATAGTATAGAATCAATTTAGATTGCTACTTTCCGCAATGCAGCATATGCAATCACCTCTCAGCCTCGTTTTCTATATAACACATTTAAATTTATAAGGGTATCGCACATCAACGAGAAAATTCTTAGCACTTAACTGGCCCTTTTTCCTAGAATGAATGTTTTTCAAACCTCCAGAAAGGAGCTCCTTCAAATACCGACATCCCGGTATGGCTGAAATATCTTGAAATTATACTGCGCAGTGATCAATATTTCAACAATGCTTAGGAAATCTTTTGAACTGAAAACAGACTTCAAAATATTCGTTAACACTTCGTGAGACAGTTTAACTACTGCATTTTGCCGAGTTATTTAGATTGTAAACCTATACCGACTTTACTGAGTCCAAAACCTCACAGAATCCGTCAATGGTAGGGTCCTTCGCAAGACAGTACCTCAAATTGTCGTGAGTTAAAGCTAATTTTTCTCTGAAAATGTGGTCTTTATCAAAGAGGGCATTCTTGACACGGCAGCAGAGGTCATGAGCCACTATATCAGGGACTACGCAAAACAAAGGCGTCACATGTGGCGGACGCCGACAGTAGAGGGCGTACAGAGCTAAGTGTCACATTTTTAGTATTTGGCTGGGCACGGCAATATAGACCTCATCACAGTTCAAGAGACCTTGTACTAACTTCCAGGGGGCTAGAGCTAGGGGGGTTAGGGTTTTTGATGTATTGAGGCTAAGCAATCAGTTACGGGAGTCACTCTCCCCGTTGTGCTTTTAGGGGCTGATCTAGATTCCCGCAGGCTACCACATAGCGGTAAGCATAATATTCAGAAGCGCCTTGCCAAAAAATACAACGGGGACTGGAATGGCCACTTCCAGCCCAATAACCGTCGTCGGCCAGCCATATATCAACTCCGAAGTGTGCCACCCGCGATGTTCGAACCCGCGACCTGCTGATAAGAAGTCCAACGCCCTAAGTATCGGTTATGTTTAAAATTGAGACGAGTGAATAGACACCTTTGGAATTTAGGGCGAGAGTGTCCTGGATCCATACTCCCGTGTCAGGCCACTTTTCCTGGACATTACGCAAGCCCGCATTTAAGGCAGAAAACGAAATACTTCTATGAGGGTAAGTCCGTCTAGTGGAAAAATTCCACTAACAACAAACAGGCTGATCATAGATCTCCTCACTGTCCTGCACAGAGACGGCGGATTATTCAGTGAATATGCATTTTGTCCGTGGCCCAAATCGCCTGAGTATCTAATTACGGAATTTGGTGACTTCACATTCACTGCGGCGAAAGAACTTCGTGATGTTCATATGCCTTAGCCGCAACGAAGAACTACACCACACAGATACCAGATTTCAATTATTTGTATCAAGATGGCTCTGAGCGCACACACAACAACAGTATTTATCACCGCTGAGATTACGAGTTAGTCAAAACCTCCGGATGGCTGTTATTTACTTCAACGTCACATCATTCGAAAGAAAAACAGGAGTTACTAGGCCTCGGTAAGTAGCCGTGCAATTCCAAAACAGTATTCGCGCGTTGCATTCTGTAAGCTACTTTCTAGGCCAACGCGGCTTCATAAGGGTAATACGTTCCTGATATTTACCTGGAATGTTCGGTCTCTCTTAGGCAATCCAAGGGGCAACCGGCCGGAGCGGAGAACGGTGCTAGCCTCTCGAGAGCTGGTGCGCCACAAGGCGGACATCACTGCCTTCTCCGAGGCGCGCTTCTCCAATTGAAGGAGGTGGGTGCCCGTTGCACCTTCTTCTGGAGTGACCGCCCAAACCGGAGCGGCGCGATGTCGGCGTCGCTTTTGCCATCCGAAACGACATCGTGGGATGAGTGCCCTGTCTGTCGCAGGACCCAACGACCGCCTCATGAGCCTAAGTCTGCCTCTTCAGGACTCCAAATCCACCACCATTCTCAGAGTCTACGCCTCCCCCCAATTAGCGACTCCGACGAGGCGAATGACAAGTTATATGGGGATCTACACGCCCTTCTGGCGACCCTACAGAAGGCGGACAAGCTGATTGGCCTTGATTACTTCAATTCCCGAGTCGAGACAGACCACGCTGCCTGGAGGGCAATGCTGGGTTCCCAGAGAATACCCGGCTGTAATGACAACAGCATCTTTCTTCTTTGAACCTGCTCAGAACACCGCCTTCTCTTGACCAACACTTTCTTCTGATTTTCGACGCATGAGATGCATCCATGACCGCGGCGCTGGAACCTGCTGGACTATGTTTCGTCTGCAGGCGTGGTCAGTAGGACGTGCTAGTGACGAAGGCGACCTGGGAAGCCGATGGTTGGATCAACCAATGCCTTTTCATGTCCAGAATGGGCCTCTGTCTGCAACTTTTCAGGAGACCACAAGGTAGACGACCACCAGGTTAGTTGCATACTGTTCTGTCGAGTTTCTCTCCTCACCACTTCGATTTCAACCATCAACTGACAACGACTGGAAGATCTGAAAACTCTAAATGAAAACGTCTCCATAGAGACTCGCTGCTATCCACTCCACTGCCCTGGATCTCCTCGGACGCCCACGCCGTCAACAAAAGGAGTGGTTTGACGACATCGACGAAGATATCAGGAACCTGCTCGACGAAAAGAATGGGGCCCACGAGGACGACAGTGACCGCTTGACGAACGCAAACGAAATGGCCTTCTTAAGATGTCGCCGTCCTGTGCAGCAACGGCTGCGAGGAATACAGGACACCTTAATGGCTTGCAAGACCGAAGAGATCCAATGGTATGCGGACCTCAACGGTACAAAGAACTTTGCATCAATCAAGGCAATATACGGCTCTACAGCCAAGGGAATCGTCACGATTGTCAGCTCTGACCGAACGACATTGCTGATGGAGAAATCACAAATTCTGAAGCGCTGGACCGAGAGCTTCAAAAGTTTCTCTAACCGTCCCCCTTAAAATCTTCGACACCGCAATCGGTCGGCTCCTCCAGCTGGAAATGAACACCAATCTGGACCTCCCACCATCCCTCCCAGAAACCACACAAGCCATATACCAACTTTCCAGTGAGAAAGCATCAGGATTCGATGTCATCCCGACTGAAGGTTACAAACATGGCGACTCCCGACTAATGGAAACACTTGCAGCAATCTTCCGGGAGAAATGGCGCCAAAGACAAGCTCCTTAGGACTTCAAGGACGCAATAACCGTCCATCTCTACAAGCGGAAAGGGGACGAACAACTCTGTGATAACCGCAAGAGAACATTGCCGCTCAACATTGTCGGAAGATGTTCGCTCGCATCCTCCTCAACCACCTCAACGGCTATCCATAAAAAATAATTCTGTAGGAAAATCGGCGTGGCTTCCAACGACATCACGAAACTGTCGACATGATTTTTGCTGCCCGGCAGCTACGATAGAAGTGTCAGTGGATGCGGACCCCCATTTACACCACCTTTGTGGATCTGACGAACACCTTTGGTGAAGTGAATTGCGATAGATTCTGGAAACTCGTGCCGAAATTCGGATGTCTTGGAGGACTCACGCACACGGTAAGTCAACTCCATGACGGGATGATGGCAAGCGTCACTGACAATAGGGCCGTCTCGGAGGCATTCGTAGTGACCAACAGAGTGAGGCAGGGCTGCATGCTCGCTGCCCCGTTTTCAGCCTTTGTCATGCTGATGGACGCCTACCGTGATGAGCGCCACTGGATTGTCCTCGCCTACAGTACCGATGGCCAACTTCCCAATACTCGACGCGTCAGTCTGCGGCTACTGTCCATCGTGGACGATTGTGCACTCACTGCCGGGACTGATGCAGACATCCAGCGGAGTCTTGACCCCTTCGCCTCCGGCTGCGTCAACCTCGGACTGACCATCGACACTGACAAAACGGCGGTCATGCGTAGATCGTCGCCGAACGCCTCATACAATATGTGTCTGTAGTACGTGGCCTAACTCATGAAACGCGATGATGGAAATGAAGCCGATAGATTGTGGACAACCAAAATACTGCCCGATTTGCTTATTAGTCCAGCCTTTTTCGGAGAGCGTTTTTTGCATGCACAGTATGTTCATAAATAATTTTATCAGCCAAAATATTCGTAAATATGAGCGGAAATATACATTACCTTGTATTTCGGCGGTTTCCTATGCTAGTAGCTGTCGCGGACCAAATTTGCGCATCCGCGCTTGTTTTTCTCGAGAAGATAGGAATCTTAATATTGGTTTTAATATTGGTTTTATATTTCCGATTGGCTTAAAGTCATTAATTATTACTTCAAAGCTTTGATCAATTGCTTTGTGCCGGTTTGTGAATGACTAGCAATATTTCGTAAATTTCGACACACTTCATGCGATAGGTCACATGACAGTTCCACCGTCATGACCGACTATATCCAACTTGTGCTCCCCAAATGTTGACACCGATTATCACAATCTGGGCGTCCCGCCGTAGTCGATCACCGTCATCGCCATTATACCTGCCACTAACTCCGCGGCCGCAACGACTACAACCACCGCTTCCACTCTTGCCACCATTCAAAACACGCCGACGTCCCGTCAGTCACCGCTCTTACCATCACCACCCCCACCTCCGGCGATGTGGGCTCTGTTCGAACATGTCCTCACTGCGATCATATATTCGCCACACGCGTCAGCCTGGTCGGTCACTTGCCAATCTCTCGCACTGCGACCACCGCGCCGGTGCCGGGAGCCCTCACATACATTCGCCGCATCCGCCTTCACTGTTTGCGCACATTCATGCAGCAAATGGGCCCGTCCAAACACATGCTTATCCACGACAGTGGAATTCACCACAGTATCGAGACACCTAGCACACTTAACACATCCACCAACCCCTCCATTCATCGGTGCGATCGCCACCAGCAGCACCAAAATGGCAGCCGACTTAGCATTCTCCAACTTATCCTGCCCATACTGCAGCCGCACATCCACCTCACGCATCGGCTTGGTTGGTCACTTCCGGGTCCACCGTACACAGACTGGCGAACCAATGCCTCGAGCACCAATGTATGCCGAATGCCATCACCTTAATTGTCCACTTAGCCTCCCCCATTCAGCCATCACATGGGCTAATTTGGTTAAATACCAACGCCAAATCGCCGCAGACATTATCACATGCTTCCCCATCAATGTATCCACCACACATGGACACCTCTAACATCTCCCATCACCGTCATCTCTCAGGTAAGCGGGCAGTAAGTTCTTCGGTTTCTTTCTCCACGTAACTCCTCTGCTACATGTGAGATCCAGAAGATCTACCCCGTTTGCCCAAAATCCTGGCGTGTGCGTATGAGACCAGGTCGCGTGTGTGGCACACGCAAGCGGGCTGTTCCTAGTTCTGTCAGCCCCCTCTCCCAAACCCACCATCGAATAGTTGATCGGCTCGGACAGTCGGGAAGCGTCGACGGTCTCAGCGCATATCCCTCACTAAAAACAATCTGACACACTTAAATATATCACGGTGAGCTAAAAGTCGTGGCTTGGGTGGTTTCCAACTAACGGGACAACTCGGACCTCACAGTCACCCCAGTGTGTGTTTGTGTGGAGTGGCCGACTGGACTGAGAGTCAGGCTACAATGGCTCCTCCCTAATGTGGTCGACGTGGCACTCCCCCTCAGTAGGATCCAAACCAGTGTGGTAGCACGCGCCTGGCTGCGGATTTTCGTCCTGCTAGCTACCTAGGCCCTCATTTGCCTCCGGTCTTATTGACTCTGTATTGACAGCGGGCCCAGGTTGGGAGAGGAGAGCGGTAGATGCAGCGCAAGTCCACTGCCACTAATTCACGCGCAAGTCACCGTCCCTGCTTCCATCCTGTCGTGGAACACACGGTGGACATAGTCGGAAACGACGGTCGAACTGTCACGTTGGCAAAAAACTTAGTGATGAAACCTAAGGACCAAGGCTGCGAATGCACTTTCGCCGGCTCCCATCAAACTTTCTCTACACCGGGTATAGGTTCTCAGAACACAATACGCATTCCATGTTTCCGGCCAGAATGGATGCAGAAAACTCTGGGAGTTAGTTTGGATCTGGTGCTACAAGTACCGCGTTTTTTCGAACTAGAAACAAAGGTCCAAGAGCCGATGCTTCCAGTTTATTAAAGTGTGAGGCAGCTTTAGCAACCCTATAAGTTAGGATTCGAGTCCTACGAATCACGAGTTTTTCTTACCTTATTTTTGGAATCGTTTCACTTACCCCTAAACATATTCCAATGCTCGACTATTAGTCCGCCTGTCGAGCCCTTGTTTACAAACCACTCCAATATACGTGCATTTGTATTTCAGACATTTTTACCCCGATTTTGGCGAACGGTAAAGGAACCTAAACTGAAAACTGTGATTATTGTTCTCCTAGGGGGGGGGGCACAGCCCTTCAACACAGTCAAGTAGTCTTTCCAGCGGCTAAATAGGTCTCCTCCCCTCTTCTTCAGCTGTTAACACTTTAAATATCATGCTTTTATAATACTGAGAAGAGCTACACAAGGATACTTTATTTTGCTACAGGTTTCATATTTTATGTTTAATATGAAAGTAGCAGTAAGAACGGAATGCAAGGGGATTCCTCGCATAAAGAAGGCCGATATTGAGGCATCAGAGCCAAAAACTAGAAGGCCCCTGAACGGTCTGATTGACGACCCGCCTTCCTCTCGCCTGCCGTGTCAAAGTCTTCCATGTCGCTCGCTGCTTCTTGCAGCATCACGACTTCTTGTTGCAAGGCCTCAGCCAAGACTTCCAGACGCCTTGTTGACTAAAGACGGTGAGTAAAAAGTCAAAGGGTAGGGAGTTACCTTGCGCAGGTTTTCATTGATACACTCGACCTCTGCAGCCTAAAACAGGAAATGTCAGCACTTCCTGCAGCATAAATCTCAGCCTGAACGACTGAAAGTACGGCCGGGCAGCGGGGCAGTCGAAAGGTGCAAGTAAACTGGACCACATGTTGCAGAAACCTGCCACTGAAGAGTTGTGTAGACAAGACCCTAAAAATACAAATGTCTCCCCTGCATGTCTGCAAGGCCCCATGAAAGCGCATTACTTATTTTCCATTTCATTCCAAGTACACTGGGTATACTGACGAGATTTGAGGTTCTATTTTTTGGATAACACTCTTTGGCAGTTTATATGCTTGCATTGGAAGCACAATTTACTCACATCCAAATTCTGCGCTAACTGTCCTCCGGCAACCCGTCAACTCCCACCTTATGACGATCGATCCAGGAGTATGAGGCATTGAAAGAAATGGACTCTGACAGGAAAGTTGTCAGCGAGCAAGTACTTACAGAGGAAACAAAAAAATCACGAGCACCTGCCTAACCGTCATCTGATCGACTAGACCCGAATTCACAGTCCAGGTCTTACCTGCCCGATGTTGTTGCGTATGCACCAATTGACGAAGCTGCGCGGGTAGCCACTTGCTACGAACACCCGTGAAAGGTGTTTTGATTTGACGGCCTTATCTTCCGGCTCACTGCAGTGCGTCTCGGCACACCCGTATAGCGCTCTTACGCAACCGCATATGCAGCCGATTGAGTGATTGTCGTCGAATTTCAGTACTTACATAGTATTTGTCGCTTTTTTAAACACTGTAGCCTTTAGGCTATCATAAGCGTTGCGTCTGCCGCAAAGCTTCTACACTGATCGACGAAACTAGTAATTTCGTTTGCACTCCTGAGGAAAGCCGACAGAACGCAAACGCGCGGACTAATTAATAGTCTGGGTCAATTACCCATACAATCGAATCTCACCCCGCGTCTCCCTGACCGGATGTCAGAGCATGCACAACTAAAGACTAAACAAGTAAGTCAACAGCTGTCATTTCAGCCTCCTTTATCCTTGTTAATATAATTGCTCAATGGAAAAATAACTGAAACACGATGCGTAAGGCAAGGGAACTGCGGAACAGCCGAGTTCGAAAGAGGGCGGAATAATTTTTGTGGTCGAGGTACAGAAAAGGCTGGACAAATTACTCTAACCTTAGTATCCTCCTCAAGGACTGATAACTTCAACCTCAGCGAATTAATGTATGTTTCTTGTTCTTCTCTTTGAGAGACCTGAAGTTCGTGTCGCGCCAAGCCTCTACCACATTTACCTGGTATAGCACGAGTTCATTCACCTCCTTCCGACAGCGATCAATCTTCACTTCGAGTCTCTGTATCTTCTTGCGAAGACCTTTCGGATTGTCTGGGTAACTATAAGTAACCGTGCTTGCCTGAGAGGACCTTCTCAGCGCTGGCTTTTCTAGAAGTAGTGTCGAGTCTAATAGCTTCTTCCCAGCCCTCAAAAAATAATTCAGTGCTGGGGCCCTTGCTTGTATGAAAGAGATAGGAATCCATTCTCGAACTACAAACCTTGTGTACCATTTGAGCGTCCTTCAAACCAAGTATGCTGGCTGGCTGGAGGTGGCCGCCACTCGGCATCTAAATGGCTGGTAGTGGTCACTCTGACGAATGGTGAGTCTATGCCTTGTAGGCGACAGCAGAGCTGGCACACACTATGCCGTCTGAAATTCAGTCGTTTAAGAAATATGATGGCGAAACCCTGTGACAAGAGTTGACTTGTAAATGCTAAATCTGACCTTGACCTCATCAGATCTAGACGGTTTTTGAAGGTGAGCAGTCGAAAAATGAGTAACCAGGGCGAAATCAACTGGCATACGCTCGAATTACACTTCTATCCAAATAGGGTGACAAGTGCCACAGATAGGTTTTCCCTCTTTTAACTTGCCTATGCGTGTGTTGCAAATGAGAGGCGTACGATTCAGGGCGAATTGAGTTAGTTTGAAAGATTCTACTACACTACCGGACGGTTGGAAAAGGGCCGCAAGTGCACGAGCTATTTTGCGGAGACAATTTAAGAAGTTTGTAGGGTAATTGCTTTACCATGGGTCCCACGTTTCTAGACTGACTAGACAGAACGAGAATTAAGCACAATTTTTCACGTCGTGCGCTAGATTCGGAATAAATGCTCCACTTTCCGATGTTTAGATCGGTGGACTAGGCCTCTATAGGGCGCCATTTGTTTACGAAACGCCGTCGGCAAAGAGTGCTCATTAAGAAGTCAAACTTTCGTGCCCGAATTCCATGCGAGACTTATATCGACCCCAAAACCTCAAAGTACAGGTCATACTCGAGAACAAAATGCAAGGTGTCGAGTTCAAGGAAGTCAGTGGACCGGTATGCATCACAATGAGGGCTCCAAAAGCCAAGCTGGATAAAAACTAAAATTGACTACGTCCACAGGGTCCCACCGGTTTGTGTGATCTCCGGGCGAGCTTAAATTCTCAAGCTAGTGGAGGGAGGACGATTTTTGATTATCTATCGTTACGCCGATGAAACTGATTCCTTGATTACCGTAGAGACTCGCAGTGCCGCATCTGACCTGAGACAACCAATAAGGCAGTGCCAACGAAATCAATTAATACACCAGTGCCGTGAAAAAAAACTTAAGGGCTGACCACATGTTTGGCGGAACGCATACGCGTCAGTGAGATGGTTGTCATGGCTAAGTGCTACGAATATCCGATCGGCGCCGCCGAACATCTATGGGTCAAATACGAGGCAATACACCCAACCTAGTAATGCCAGTGGCCCTAAGACACCCTCGTCGAGTGTCCAAGTCAGTTAATAAATAAGTGGAGCCAAAAAGTGCCTTGAAGATGCCTGGAATAAATGGGAGGAAGTCAGGATAAAATGTATCTCTAAACGACAGCATGTTAGGCGTGGCACATCCGTCTGATCTAAAGATTAGAACCAATACTTAAAAATGATTAACTTTGTTGCAAACTGTAAAATAGCCATCGTACTACAAACCCTGTGGAACTCGAGCTAATAGACATTTTGAGTTAAAAGTATGAATCGAGTTTCACATAGGTACTGGAGACTAAAAAAGGCACCCATATGTACATCTGCAGAAAAATCTGCTACTAGAAAGGCATGACGGCTGGCAACGGGTTGCATGAAGCAGTGAAAGATAAAGACGGAGTCACGCACTGTTTCAAAAAAATTATATACATAATAATACAAAGAGAATCTTCACAATCTACAGACATCACTTCCGACGCCGTTCGTGCCACTCCTTGTATTTGGATTCTGCACAGTTTATCATTGACTCTAAGTGGGCAGTAACCCGAGATCGGTACCGGTTAGTTGAACACGCGCTCTTGTTCGCTGGGGAGGAAGTGCTCGGCTCAACAATCACACCCGGAGATTCCAGTGATGTAATAAAAGGATACAATTTGGTGGATTTAAAGCGATTGAGACTCTCGCTTATGCGATCTAGTTTTGCGCCCAGCTGGGGACTGGTGACGGGGAAACAAGCCCAAAAGTGGCGGAGCAGTTCACCGGCGCTTGCATAAAGCAGCGCAAGCTCCTTTGACTGATCAGGGGAGAGAAGGACGACTGAGTGGTTGTGCTGGGGGGCTGCAGAGACGGCGTCACCAACAGTGGAACCGGCCGTTCCATTGCTGGAAGCTCCTGCAGAAGCGCGTGAGTCTACCTTCCAGTCCGCTTGCTCACGCACAGTGGACCTCCCACCCATCAAAAAACCACCAGCCGAAACGTCGGCAATGGCTAGTTGGGCGTTGTAGTCCGAGCATACACTAGGCGAACCTCGTCGAGCCATTCTGATAGAAGCGAGACAAGCGAGAAGAGCCTGTTTTGCCTGGTTGGAATTAAGGCCGCTTTTGAAAGAGGCACTGCCAGGACCTCCGTTCAGCTGCACTCCACTCACGGATTTTAACTGAGCGACAGTTGGTCCCTCAAAATAGTCTGCGGTATTTTCCAAATGCAAAGAAATCGCTGCATCTGGCGTTTCGTCGCGCAATTCCGTACGAAATATGCGTTCCTTGAGATGACCACTGGAAGCAAGTTCTTTGTAGGATGCCTCGTGACGAGCGGAGTCCACGTGATTTGCTGGATGTTGGCCGGGAGGGTCAACCGAACAAAGAGATCGCAAAATCATAATCGAGTGCATATTAAACCGGCGGAGAAGTAGCTGATTGGTGGAGAGCTTCTGGTCAGCGACATTCGACGTCACCGGAGTTGATGCAATAGGCGCGATGTCAGTGACTGCAGGATCGGTCCCATAACCCTGGAAGGCGTTCTTGTCCTCCAACTCACCTACGTTGAGGTGGGTCGATAAACGCATTCGACGGGACTTGCGAAGTTCACTTTGTAGAATGCGCTCATCCTGCGCTGCACACTCGCCAAAAACGTCGTCCTGTTTAATCTGGACCCGGTCTCTATAAGGAAGAAATAAAAATATGTGTAATCGGGATTTAGCGAGGACCCTGGTATAAATTTACATCATGGGCTCTGCGGTACAAAAAGCCTAATCAAACAATCAAATACATCAGCGATGGGATTTAACTCGGTCATAAGTAAACGATCTGGACATTAGAGGTGAACAAACCTGTGGAAGTAGTGAGATTGAAAAAACTTCTTCCAAAAGTCAGCCTGAGATAACTTATCGGGAACGAGCTCACGATGCCTTTGACGTACCGTGGGATAGGCACGGAAAATGGCATCAATTGTTTCCTGAGTGAGGTTGTATTTTATGCTATTTACACCATCCACTTCCGGCTTGATGTCGCTGAGAAGAAAACTTGGTACACCCGGTGTCTGAGTTCGTTCCTGCAAACGATAACTTGTGAGAGCCTGTGATTTGCCGGCAGCATCTGTTTGACCCTGTTTTTCGCCAGCTTTCGCGTTAGACGTCGACGGTGAGGATTCTGAAGATTTTTGCGGAAACTCCGGACGAGCCCAAAACTCCTCGGAACTGAGGATACCGGTCACTACTAGTTCCTTGTAAAGGGCCAAAAGCTGAGGGTTTGATTCCAAAAGGCGAAACTTTTCGTTTAGCTCGGAGTGTGCCTAGACGGAAGAAGGAAAATCTATAAACTTCGTACAACACGGAAATACCGGGCAAGATGGCAAATAGGAAGTTCAAAATGCTTAGTAGGTCTAGGAGGCACAAATTACGCATGCAGAAATTTCCTTGGACAGTGTTAGACAATGTGCCATTTTTCATGCTGGTAAGTGCTACTTCCTGATTGGCGTGTACCGGTGACTACATTGTGAGGGACAAATGACCGGAAGACAATTCGCCATATTACCGGCCATGCCGAGCAAAAGTTGTGGTCCGGCGTGGATGCATCTACACGCAGATTGCACCGCCAAGTCTTATTATCGTCAATACTGACTGCTCGTGGGGATGCACAAGGAGTCGGGTAGAATAGCTGTCATATGTGACTGCCAAAGACTGAGACCGGATAAACAAGCTCAAGGGTTAGGGCGTCCACCCTAAGTTCCCAGCATATTACTGACACGAAAACAGACCTATGCGCCGGCATGCCTATGACTGCTGCGAGCTAGCAACATGCTGGGGCATGGCTGTCCGGGCATACTTCAGGCCATAAAAGAAATGGACCACATATAAAGCAGCAGAATTCTGCTTACTACGGACAAGTGTTATACACCTCAGTAACTCGGAGCACAATGGCGAACACTTACTTTATCCTTAAATTTTGGTAATAAATGTTGGAGCATCTCCTTAACGCGATTCCGCATTTCCAGCTGCTTCTCTCGACCGATTGGATCCGAAAATTGGAACGTGAAAGATTCATTATTGTGCATTAACAGTTGGAGTTGAACCTTCTCTTTTTGATCAGGACTGACACGTTGAAGTCGAATGTCTTCGAACGGTGCACTGATTCGAAAGGTGTCCGACGTCTGATTGCGCCAAGCGACACGACCAGAATTTACATACAGCGTGCCGTCAACCTTTTTATACTTAACATGCTTAACCATGAGGCGGACGTCCTCCTTCTGCTTTGACATTGTGCACAATGGGGCGTTAGCACTGGTATTGAAATTCCCGCCAACGATTTTCCAAATTGGAAACTCAAATATGACTAAAGTCAAAATTCCAATGTAGCTTGAGGTTCATACGGGGAGCATCCAGACTCCAAATCATTTCGTACCTTTCTGCAAAAATGTGCATTGGTGTGAACTTAACGTCAAAAAATCGTTTCCTTAGTTAAAAACAAGGATAAACTTAAAAACGATAAACGATAAACTTAAAACAAGACAGGCGTGACATGGGGCAAAACCGTTGTAAAGGGAAAGACGTGCACAAAAAGTAGTCCTTAAGTTAGACTGAGGTTACGCTAGGGTGAACTGTTTTGAAGTCGAAAATGCATAGGCGACGCTCATTGCTAACAAATTTATGGAAGCTAAAGCTACCTCCTTCGGCAAAAATTTATATGACCCACCAACTTGATGTCAAGAACCCACACTTTCAGACTCCATTTGGTTATTTAATGAACGGATTTATGCATCCTCAAATATCTATGCAGGACTCAATTATAAAAGCTGAGTTCGCGTCTGTGAGCAGTATTTGAGATGTAGTTTATATCACGCAAATGTCAAAAATACGGATAAGGTGCCTTTGAGTCTTGACGATCATCAGACTACTGTGCGTCACTAATAGCATTCTTGCAGCTCTCGATTACGATGGCTTAGTGAAAGCTTCGTTCGTTTCCACTGGGAATTTTAAATACGATAGGTTTTTTATAGCTCCTACTGGGCGCTGTCACTCACTTCAGAACACGTGAAAAACCTTTTCGGCTGCATTTTTGCTACATTTGTTTTGCGTGTGTGCCTGGTAAACAGTGAGCGAGTTGAGGGTTTGCTTTGCATGTAAATAAGCTTAATTTCATGGCTTGATAATAAGAGAAAAGAGAAAGGTCGGCGAGATATGCAAGATAGGAATTTAATTTTCGTCTTTAGTTGTTTTAGGGACGGAAATATTTCATCTTCCTTTAATGGTGGAGAATTTGATTCAGATGTAACGCCCCGTGGCGCGAACAGAATCTTTTGAATGTCATGAAACTTTTGGCGCGCACCCCGGATGGGATGGTGTAACTGCGTGCTGGTGAAGACGGCCGGTGTCCCTTCCTCTCGCTCTCGCCGACACCCCCCTCCGGCAACACACTCTCGTTCTCGTCTCTCCCCCTCTCGACGTTGGCCCACACGTCGGTCCCTCCCTACAGTTGCCCACAGCGCTGCATCCCCACCGGCTGTTTAGCTAGTATGTCAGTGTTACCTATCCATCCAGAAAGGTCACTTATTTGCTGTTTCTCGTTGAACATTAATAATTGTTATATATATTCTGCATATCATGTTGTTCTATTACACTATATCCATACTCGACGTACTCCCTTCTTCTACGTGTGGACGAGTTTCGAGAGATGTTAGCAGTTCTGTTCAGGTCTACCTGCGCCAGGATCTCTTCTCGGCGTCTCCTTACTCCGGTGTGTGCTACCCTTGACGTCCTCGGCCGCTACACAGGCAGCGTTTGAAACAGCTGCGGGCTAATTAATTTTCAGTTTAGCTTAACGAGGGAAAATAGGCGTTAACTTTTGAGTAAGCCAGTTAAAGTCAGTTGATTAAGTGGATGAAGACATCACACTTGAGCTCCCTATTCACATCCAAAAACAACAATAGAATCACACTAGTAGTTCTGGACATTTATAAGTGACTGGCATGTGTGAGCCGGGCGCAAATTGCCGCCACCGACATAGTATTTTCTCAGTAAATGAGCGTCCAGTCTGCTTTTAAAAGATTCGTAAAGAAGCACTGCGTCTGGGAGTCTGTTCAATGCTCCGATGATCCTCTGCAAGAAAGCGTTCCATTGGACGTCTGTATGAGCCAGCATCCTCTGTTATTTGAAGGAATGGTCACGCAGACGGTCAGTCTCAGCCAATTTAAAGAAGGCGTCAAATTCTAGGACACAATCACGGCTTCTGACAATTCGGTAGGTTCGAGTGAGTTCGCCGCGCAGCTGCCTGTAATTGAGAGGAAACTGGTTAAGTCCAGCCAGCCTGGCCTCGTAATGCAGATGATCAAGATTCTTGGCCATCATCGTAGCTTTCACCTGTATTCTTCCCAGCTGTTGATAATCCTTCTTCAACAAGAGTCGCCAAGCCAGGACAGCATACTCTACGCGAGACCGAACGAGTGCTCCGTAGGTTTTTCCGAACAGCTGCTTATCTATCTACACATATCCTCGCGTTAGCGCAAATTACACCCTATCAGGCGTTTGGCTGACCTTAGAAACACTGACGATGGTTTAAGGGAGAAGGTCATTGTGTCGCCAAGGTCTTTTTGTTCTTTACTATTTACAATGGACTGCCTATCAAGGAGATATCGAGAGGAATCATCTTGCTTACTGGTCGTTCTGGCGCGGAGTCTCAGGGCCCCATAGTTTTCCACATCAAAATTTGACAGCCGACGATATGACCAACTGCTAAATCGGTTAAGAGTCTCTTGAAGTTCGTGCCTGTCCGCGTCAGATCTGATGGCTCCCCACAGTTTGAACTCGCCGGCAAACATGACGGCGCTGCATCCCAGATCGTCGACACAGTCGTCCATTTTAAGTAAGAATAACAACAGCCCTAAGACTGAGCCCTGGGACACCACTTAGAACCGTGGTAGAAATTGACTTCAAGGCATCAACACCCACGGTTTTGATCTTCCTGTAGGAAAACTTGTGATCCTCTTCAAAAGCTCTCCTCTTATTCAAATTTAAGGCGGTTTGTAGATTAGGCGTTTGTGTGGGACGCTGTCGGACGCCTCATTGAAGTCCGTGTGGATGACATCGGCCATACCGTCCTCGTCCAGTGCGCGTGTCCGCTGTTCGATTAAAAGCAAGAGACTGGAAATGCATGAATGGTGCTGTCTGAAACCGTGCTGAAGTCCTGAGAGTAAGTTGTTCTGCTCCAGGAATTTAATTGTTTCAATCATAAGTATGGTTTTGCATTACCTTACAGCAGATGCAGGTAAGACTAGCGGGCCGGTAATTTCTAGCACTGGTGCGAGCTCCACCCTTGTATATCGGAAAGATACTTGCTCTCTTCTATTTGGTTGTAAGCTTCCCTTACTGGAACTACGAGTGGGTGATGTGTGCTAATGGTTTGGAGAGTTCGTTCGCCAATTCTCTCAAGAATTTTGCCAAAATATTGTCCGGACCCGACGACTTTTATTCTTTGAGATTCTGTAGCTCTCTGTTTACGACATATATTTGAAAGAGTATGGATTTAAGCATGGGGCCAGAGGTCTCAACAGCATTGAGACTCCGAAACTCCTTTTCCCTGGTGAGAGCCGAGGCAAATTTCCGTCCCTAGTGTTTGACTTTCTTGCCGTTTTCAACGATTTCTACACCATTATCATTCTTTAGCACTGCGAAGGAGTCCTTGTTTGTTAGTTGACTCTTAATATAGTGGAACAAAATTTCAGGCTTTTGTTCAACCTATCAGACAATTCTGGATTCATACTCCTTCCGTGACTGACGGACGCGTTTTCTGACTGCATTTCGCTGACAATGAAACTCCTTTAGGTGCACTAGTGACCAAGGTTATCTGAATGTCCTCCATGTCTTACTTTCCGCCCTTTGACACTCTATCCTGGTCTCTGGTTAACCAGGCAGGGCGATTGGTCGTTTTTTGTATGTCCTCTGGACAACCACGGACTTAGGTCGGGTGAAATCGTCCTAAACTTTCCACAGTCGTCCTCCGGATCTCCCTTGGGCAACTGGTCCCAGTTCACGGACGTCGATTCCTCCTTCATTGTGTTAAAATCTGTCTTCCATATATTAGGTTGGCCTTCTGTTCTCTTCTGTCGTTGAGGGAAGAGCGAATAATCCCCAAATATCGTGATATTTTCACACTTTCCGAGAGGTGCATTGGAATAGACTTTGTCAATCTTAGAGAAGACTTTCATAAGAACTAAGCCCAAACAACTGACTCTCTGGTTTTCTCTAAATCTCGTTGATGTCTTCACTTGCAGTGCCACAGGGAGGTCAAGTGTGAGGTCCATCAGATTACAGCTGAAGAAAGTTAGTTCACCGTCCACTGTCAGGCGTTCCCTCTTAAGATGTAACGTGCGATTGGGGGAGTGTACAGAGAAACCATATTTACTAAGATTGTTCAAATGGGACAATAAAAGCACGATAATGTGGACTTGAATCTCAGGGTTTGATTTCAAGCGCTCACCGCTATTCTTTGCTTCGGAACAAAAATCTGTCAAGGTCCTTTTCAGAGCTTTTCATTGATGATGATATCACAATACGTGGACGTTTGATGGTTGCTGTTCCCTCGATATTTGCTAGTTGCCGGATTGACATTTTGTTGACAGTCACCTAAATCTATTCCCATTGTTCATTTGTCTCATCTGGATGGTTAGTAACAGTTAAATGGACAAGCAGGCATGCCCCTCAAACACGCCACGTGGTGGATGATTTCGATAAGCACAGAGACTAGATCCGGGTCCGGTAAGCGTTATCGGGAATGTATTCCCATAACAAATGGCAGCATTGGGGTACGGTGGCAGGCCCATAGGGAAGAGGAAGAGTGGCGTTGAAATCGATCTGACGACCTACGAAATCGGAAGAAATGGGCACTAGGACACATTTGCAAGATGCAGGGTGACATCAGGCTGCTGAAAACGGTCGAAGGCAAAACAAGGTTTCAAAGGTGTCCCTCAAAAATTCCTACTGGTGACTAAGACATCGCTAGTATAATCAGAGAAAGAAGAAAGTCTACGTAAACCGCGATCAGTCACATATCGGAAGGTGAATGAAGCATTCCGGAGAGCAAATGGCGAAGAAATTCGAAGAGGCCAAAAGGAGTTGTCATAACCGCTTTTGGAACGTCTTTAGGCACAATCGGAATCTAATGAAATGCCCGAACAAAGTCAGTCTTCAAGAAAACGGTTTATTTAAAGGGAACACCGTCGAATTCCTGAAAATGTGTAACCGGGTACCGATCGGATGTAGTGATATTGTTCGAGGCCCTGTACTTGCCACAAGGACGTTAATCTTCCGTCTGTGGTTCCAGAACCATGGGCAATGGAAATGTCCGCTAACTGTCAGACCGCCTACTAACCCTTAGTTGCAACACGGGATAGAATTCGGCCCTGGCAGCAGCCATGCGAGTGGGAGCAAGACGCTTGAGGGGGACAAGAGAAAACTAGAGGATCAGTGGTTTTGATGCAATTAACAATATCATGAAGCAATGGGGAGTCAGGTCTAGTGAGACTAGGATATATGGTCAAAACCTTTTAAAATGGATAGCCAGGGTTTGAATCAAGGATAGATAGATGACTGAAAGTTGAAAACGGGTGAAAGCCTTTAATGGCGCTGTCATGAAGGTGGAATTGCCTGAAATCAACCAGAATGTCGGAAGGGGCTAGAAAATTAGCACCAAGCATAGATCCGCAACACCAGCCATCACGAACAAACAAGGGAGTATTCGCCTGAGACTAATGTCCAGGGAGAGGTGACGGAATCCAAAGGTTGCGGTTGGGGATAAGACCACGGTTGTGGCAAGGTCGGTCGACTGAAGTAGGAGGGGTGACACTGATTTGAGCGCCACTGTCGACAAGGAAACGTCTGCCACTCTTGCTATCTCAGTCGTAAGACGTGCGGTCAGTAGGATTGTCAGAGAACTCCGTCGGATTTACTCACAGGCTGAGGGATTTCCTTGCGAGGGCTTGGAGGGGCCTAGTGGGTCACAGCGCCGGGCCTTGTCATCAAAGTTCTCTTGGTGCCAACAGAGATTAGCAGTTCTAAGGCGAGATCGGGGGTGGCGGCTGTCTGGACTAGAGGCACGTCGACATGGTCCAACAGAGCGGTGCAGCTGCGGAGTGAAAACCGTCGCCGATAATTTGGCTATCTGTGCTTTGAGCTCGACCAGGTCAGGGGTAGATTCAGAGAGAGGCTATGAGACCTGAGCAACCGTCGGGAAGACAAACGCCCAACCATCTTCATACAGTCAAACATTCCATCGAGTTTCGAGATGTCTACACCATCGTAGCCGTAAGGTAAGATTGTCTGCACGGATATCGGCAGACGTTCTAAGAACATCTCTTCAAAGAAATGGTCATCCACCATTGTGTTCCCAAGACGAGAAGGCATGCAACGCAAGAGTTTCCAGGGTTTTCGACCACCCAATGCCTCTTTTTTACGAGTCCATGACCACGATGACGATTAGAAACAGAAGTCGGAAGGCGGATTTTAGCATTAAGCTCCACATAGAGTACAGCAGACGGAGGGTCGCACCAAAATGCGTGATCCCGGAAAGTATAATGGGAGGAAGAACCGCAGCCAACTTATAATATTTGTCAATCCCTTGTGTCATCTTCGCAAGCTGAAAGAATGCCTAAAAACCGAAAAAACAAATTTCTGGCGCACATTACCAGAAATCTGAGAGGGACAAGCAAACTCCACCAAGAGATATAGCCCCCCTGGTAGATTTATTAAGGTAAATTGTGGGAAGCGGAATTAGAGATATTTTAGTAAATACAAGGGGTGAATATCAGTCAGAAGATTAAAAACAAAGCATGAACTAGTTAAAGCACTTCGCTCCCGTAATAGCAGTAAAAATGCAATTCCCAGGAAGTCGAGAGCAAACTTCCATTCTTAGATGTGTTCGTTTGCCGCCAACCAGACGGCAAACTGGCGACGTCTGTCTACAGAAAACCGACGAACATGCTGCAAATGTTCAGTTACAACAGCAACCACCCATTGCAACACAAACGAAGCTGTGCATGCGCGCTATACCGACGGGTGGAAACTCATTGCAGCACCCCAGAATGTTGCCGATGAGACCAACGTCCAGGAAAATCTTTGTCAATTGGACGAGTGGTCCCGTAGATGGCTCTCGTCCTTCAATTTGAACAAATGCACCATACTGCACCGCGGAAATCAGACCCCTTGTACGCAACAATACCATCTGAACGGAATGCCACTCCGAGAAGGAGAAACGCAGAAAGATCTCGGAGTCTGGGTTGCAGGCAGCCTAAAGCCTTCTACACAATGTTGTAAGGCGACCAAGGCCGCAACTTCAATGCTACATGCCATCAAGCGAGGAATTCGCAGTTTTCGATGAAGACTGCCTTTCCAAAGTCTTCGGCACATTTGTTAGGCCGCATCTCGAATATGCAATTCAGGCCTGGAGACCGCAGACGCATCAGAATTACAATCTGCTCGAAAGTGTGCAGAGACGAGCAACAGTATTAATAAGATCTTAAAGTACACTGCCATACGAGATCCGATTAACTAACCTTAATCTCTATCCTCTGAGGTAAAGGTAATTGCGCGGAGACTTGATGCAAACGGTCCGTATTGTGCGTGGCTTGGACTGCGCCCTTCGGTGCGATGACATTTTCCAACTCGCCACTACAACTAATCACCGGGGACATCCTTTCAAGTTACTTGTGCCCCAGGGCAGATTGAATGTTAGAAAATATTTCTCCAACCGTGTCGTGGAACCGTGGAATAACCCACCCGAGACGATTGTCATTTCTCCATCTGTGGAGACATTAAATCGTCGGCTTGACAGACATATGCTGCAGCAAAAAGTGGACCATGTGACTTTTTAGCCAAGAGACCAGTGAAGTATGTGAATCAATGTCTGCATTCAGTTAATGCTGTAATTTCTTCACATTTCTTCACATTTTTATGTACAAATAGGGAGTTCAAAGGCGTAAGCCCATTTCCTTCAAATACACTGACTGACTGACTCCAACCGCCAAAATGGATGAGATGAAGGTCCTCCAAGAACTCTTCAGAACCAACGGCTATCCGCGAACATTCGTTGAACGGAGCTGAAAGCAGCCAAGGAAGTAGAATGAAGAACAGAGTCAGCCAAAATCTCGACGGAGTATTGCATACATGAAAGAGGTCTCCGAAGCCTTAGCCAGATCCCTCGCGCCGCTCGGAATAGGCGTTACGCACAGACCCGACTCAACAATCCGCCGACAAGTGATGCAGCCAAAAGACCCGGTCCCTATACAGGAGATATCCGCTGTTGTCTACTGACTTCAGTGCAGCTGTGGGATGGGCAACTACGTTGGGGAAACCGGCCGACGGCTACAAACGCGCATGCACGAGCATAAGTTGGCCGTGCGAAGGTTGGACCCAAATTCGGAGGTAGCAGCTCATGCCGCACAAATAGGACACATCTTTAACTTTGACGCCGTTAAAATTTTGGGCCGAGGTGATGATCATAAGGCAAGGCAGGTGCAAGAAGCCTGGATGTCTACCAACTGTTCTGTCAACCGCCACATCAATTTGCCTTTACCATATCTGGTTTTACGGACATTCTTGACGGGGGGCAGTCACGACGCAGGACAATGGAGGCCGACAACTATTACCGCAGCCGACGAAGATGGGCGGGACTCAGGTCATGGTGAAATAAAGATCGGATGCAGTCACGCAGGCGGCTTTGGCTGACCAGGCATCAAACAAAGTGTGCCATATAAGGAGAGCTGTGTGCAAGATTTCTCAGTCTCTGAAGATGGGTAGATGAAACGACTACTCGAAACATCTGACATCCAATACACCTCTCCCGGTGAATGCCCCAATTTTCTTTTGATAAGCATGAACGTCGAAGGGTCATCACTCGAGGCAAGGAGACAAACGCAATCAGTAACCCCTGATAACTCATATTAATAAGAGGTCAGTAGTTATACGAATACTAACAATTAAATGCCAGACGATCTGATAATCCAGCCCACGTATCCCGCAGGGAAGCCAAAGCAAGGTTGTGTCCGTTCGTCAAAGCAAACAGTACGGTTAAGGATAAGTAACTTGACAGTTAAGGAAAAATCAATCTGGCACCTCGGCACAAACGCTTTTCTTAACCTTGTTTGTCAACATCTTAAGAGATGTCAAAGGGGGTAACGGATTAGACCGGCGCTCGTCGTTCATCTTCCGAACATCTCAACCCACCTGTCGATACTCCTCCTTCGTCTACACATGACTCGGCTCCACAGCACCCGCGGAGACCATGCTTCTGTCATTCAGGAATATGCAATCCACGTTGCCCTCAAATTTTGGCGTGCGAAACATCGTATGTCAGTATGTGAACATCTTGATTTCATGGGAAGAGTCTTTTGGTTTGGCCATGCGTGTGTAGTGTGACCCAGGTCGTGTGTGGCACGACTGTTTGCCAGCAACGTGCGCCTTCAACGTTGCCACAGACAACTGCCGGCTCGGTATTTAAACGACGTCTATACGGCCAGTCAGTTCTACTATAATTTAGTCAGTTCAAGGTCCCGAAGTTAGGTTCACGATAGCAGATCGATGCTTGGCGCCGTAGCTGGTAATAGCCGTGGGTTGGACCATGTTCTTGTTCGTTTATGCCTGAAAGTTCACCTCTCATTTGTTCCCCCCGCGCAGCGTGCGAGACGCCTTGACGGCGCACGGATAAGGCAGTGGCGGACGGTTATCACCGACATCATCAGTCTTTGAGGCAGCTGAGGAATTTATTGGGTCCACCCAGCCAAGCCGCAGTGATTGGATCATCGGAAGGACCCTGCAATTGTCTGCCCAGACGCTTTGAGCAAGGTCTCGCAACGATGCATTCTCCGCCAACTCCGGAAAATGGCAGCAAAGTCGACTTGCTAGTCACCGACAAAAATATTGCTGAAACAGCAACCTTCACAGAGCAGTTTTCAAACGTTGTTGCCACCCAAAAACTACCAAATTATTCGCCAATTTGTTGGTAACCCCTCCACACTGAGTGACTTCGTTCGCGATGTGAACGGCAACCTTGTCGCTGACAACGGCCGGGGTTGATCGCTAGCATTAGCACTTCAAGCGCCTTTTCAGCCTCGATTATTTACCCATCACACCCTTGCTCTCCTCTGCAGTGAGGTTTTATCGCTCGTCAGCTCGTGCAGTGTCATGCGACCACTACTTCTGAGGAGGCCGTTCCCAATGCAATACAGAGTCTGCATAACAATAAGGCGCCAGGAGAGAACAGCACGCCCGTTGAAATTCACAAGTCCTCTGTCAAACCTCTGGTACCCTGGCTCCATGGGGGATTAAGCAAGACAGGAAAGATGAGATGTCTCATAATGACAGGGACTAGAGCGCCCTTGTGCCTCTCTTCAAGGAGGAAGAAAAGACAAACTGAGAGAACTACGACAGCATAAGCCTCATCGACGTTGCTGCAAAGGTGTTCACTGCTGTCCGAATCAAGCGATTCCGGTCTGTGCGTGACTCTAGGACGAATCCCAGCCAAGCCAGATTTCGAGTTCGACGTGGACGCGAGGACCAGATAAAACCACTGAGATTGGTTATGAGATTCCGTCATGGCTGCCAGTGACCGACGACCGTCTGCTTTGTTGACTTCGTCGCTGCATTCGTATCCGTCCATCGTGCCGGCCAAAATCATCGTTATGATCAAAACCTACTATCGCTTTATGGCCGCGCGAATTCTCATCCACAACGTTCTCCCCCAACCGTTCGACATCCGATCTGGAATTCGACAGGGTTCCATCCTCTTGCACATCCTGTCCAACTTCGATATTCATTGAATTCTTGGAAGGGCTCCACACGGTTATGGCCATGTAAAGTTCTTATCCGGACACCGGCTGACTGATATTAATACCCTGACAATTTTGCCCTATTAGCTTCGAGCTTCGGTGGCGTACAGTCTGTAGTGTCATGAGTGAATAGGATGGCTACTACGGTCGGTTTTTCCATAGACGTTGGGATGACCAAATTGTTTTCTAGCTGCGTCTCTGTGCAGTAGAAGGCACCCTTCGGGATGACTTGCTATGAACTTGGAGAATTTGACAATTTTAAATGACTTAAGGTGAGACTGTTGGCCAATGAACAGCAAGAGGACGACATTGGTTCCCGAATCGATGTTGCTCTCTGCGTTTTCTTAACCCTTATAAAGTGCCTGTGGACCCGACGCGACATCTCCATCGCCATCAAGATCTGCATGACCGTGCAGTAAGTTCTATTTTACTGTTGTGAATGTTGGGTTTGGCGCGTGGAATATGGGCGAAGACTAGAGGTTTTGAACACCGCTGCCTGAGAACAATTCTTTGAATGGGGCACATCGACTTTATCTCAAATGAAACTGTCCACACTCATCTCAATAATATCTCGAGGGTATATAAAGTCATCCAAAGAAGACCGCTGGAGTGGTTTTGTCATTTTCTCCGTCTTTCGCCTAACGGGCCCATTTATAATGCCCTCTATCGGCGCCTGGATGCGTCGAGCAAGCGGTCAACTCAAGACTCGGCTCAGCACGGTTTGTCATGAGGTGGAAGTGGTTCTTAGACCTTCTGTACTCGGTCCCCGCCATTAGAAAAGAATGGGTCGAGCTGCCCAGATCAGCCACCAGAAATCGCCACGCGTAGAGAGGCAGAATAAGTGATAACATCAAGACCGAACAGATCGGCACTATCACAGCTGCACCAAATACAAGGACTGTAGGTGTACTGCCTCATGAAATGTCATGAGTGAGCACAAGAAAACCCCTAAAACACAAAATCATCCCGAACTGTGTTCTACAAAGTGTAACATCAGTGAAAAAACGAACGTTCTTAAGGGAAGGCATAGTTGGGTTTAAAAATTCATATTTACCATGGTAAAAATAACTAATTTCCAGAAAATGGCTATATTGCCAGTTGCTTAAATAGGACTAATTATGACGGTGCATAAGAGGGGGAGGCACATGAAATGGAGAAAACAACAGTGATTTGTTGATTGCCCATTCGCATTTATTGCAGTAGAAAGTCTCGCGGACATGGAGATATACAAGCAGGTTATAGTGGATTGTTTAATGTGATTATTTAGCACAAAATCAAGCTTTTCTTTCATCGAAAGTTCTTTACTTTCCTTGCCGAAAACTGTTTTAGTAAGTGCGAAACGATTTGGAATAGGATTGTGGTCGGGGCTCTTGGCAGGGATAAAAATCGACTGGAGGCCACATGTACAGACGTTGACTGTTGTCTAAACAGTAAGATTACGATTGAAGGCGTTATCAGATTCATACTTCCTTACAACGATGGACAGGAGCATTGTCGTGTGAAATTATGATATCCAGTCGGCGTCGGTGGATATCGCTGTAATCGAAAACATCCTTCACAATTTTGATGAACCCCTGACGCAAGTCCGCCGCGGGGAAGGCGCTCGTGATAGCCGCCATTAGACGTCGTCTCATTAATTCAGCTGTTGCGTTTCCTAGATAAGAGAGCCTTAACATTAAGTCTTTATTTTCTGTAGTTATAACGGCAGGCATTATGGAACGCTCCCTATACTTCCGGAGGATGAATATCTCTGGATAGCTGTTTCCGCGAAGCATGTTCTGCAGCTGCTATAGTTCTGCCTAGACAGTTTCAGGAGAGCAGATGCGTCGCACCGTAGCCGCCAATCCCCGGACTATATTTTGTTTTAGATTTAGGAACACAAAATTATGAAAATTAATATATTGTCCCGTCCAGGTTTTCTTTCGGAATACCTTGCGTTGTATAGACCCATCCTCTTCTCTGTGTAAAAGGACATCGAGGAACGCGATTTCGTTGCTTGCCTCAGTCTCTCTAGCAAACTCCACAGACAGATGTGTCTTCTTGAACTTTTGAACTAAACCATCGATGTCAGTGGTTCGACTAGTCAGGCAAACGACACCGTCCGCATATCAACCGTAGAAGTCAAGGTCATTAATGGCATCCTCAGGACTCGTTTGCTCGACCATGCCCACGAAGACATTTGCGATAAACGGTGCAAGCGGTGAACCACTCGCCAAAGCGTCTATGTGCCCGTATAGCCGGCCGTTACAGGGGAACTAGACATCTTTGTGAATTGCGTGAGTAGTTCTTTTAGGGCCTCCATTGTCATGCCTATCGGGTAGTTTGTTTTCCGAATAAAGTCGCATAGGTGGGTTATTGTCTCTACTATGAGTACATTAGTAAACAACGATGATAAGTCTAATGACAGCATCATCCATTCGCCAACGTTACTATTCTTGATAGCCTCAAAAAACTCAAAGCTGTCTATAAAACTTCGCGGATACAAACAACTTTGAAGTGACTAACTTTTTTACCAGCTACTTTGCTATGGCGCGATGGGTTGAATTTCTCATATTCAAGGTTGGACGTAGTGGTAGCCATTGTTTGTGAATTTTGGGAAGACCGTACTTTTTGTGTATCGTTGTGCCCACAGGTAGTCCTTCAAACCCCTTGCCAGACAGAAGCCCTTCTTTGCGAAGATCTTTGAGCACTTTCATCAACTGACCCTCGACGGTCTCGGCCTGATTTCTTTCTCTTTCGGATTTCGAAATCTAGAAAAAATCTTATCGGACATAAGATTACTTCTAGTTCTTAGGCGCTATCCTACTTATCCATCCAGCACGATGTTTTCATTTACACGAAGCTACTTGGGAATATCGAGGTGGGCCCTTGTCAGGGGACATTCGTTCATTGGAGCCTTCCTTAAATGCTTCCGACAGCAGTTTACCAGAGTAGATTTAAGGTAATCAACCTCTCTAGGCTCAGGGAGCTTCAGATCGACAGTCTGGTCAAAAACACTCTCGAAGTACATTTCGAGCTGTCATCACTTCCGCCTCCGCCATGCAATACAAAACTTAGGATTAGTGGATGGTACTTCTACGAGAGTTTTGTCAAGACGTACCGAAGAATAGTTACGGATTGTTCGGAAGGGTGATCTGCGCTTTTGTTGGGTGGACACTTTCCAGAGAGGTTCATCCTCTGGAATATTAGAGAACACTCAACAAAGCCTGCCGTTGTAACTGCAGAAAAGATAGACTTATTTATAAGACTGTCTTGCCTAGGATACGCGGTAAGCGGATTAGTGAGACGACGTAAAGGTCAAGGTCAAGCCGCCGGTTTCGAATTTGAGGGTAAGTGGAAGTCATTATTTAAATCTCTTCTCTCAAGCTGCATCGAGCATCTCTTATACTGGGACGGAGGGATCTGGAATTAACAGAAATGACCCCGATCGACTGGTGACATTGGAGAAGTTATGCGAAATAATTTCTGAATATCAGCCTAGGAAGGTTTGTAGTTCTGGAGGAAACTACTCCTTCCGTTCGAATTTTGACTCCTTACAGTTTACTTCTGCCAAACAAAGATATACAGGTTTTAGTAGAAAAAAGGAGTTAAAGGATTATTTAACATTAACTGTTTGCGGCATTACAAAAGATTCGACGGAACACCATACGCTATACTTTGGAAAGGAACTTAACGTGCTAGCATCAGAGGGAGGGTATGACCTTTAACCTACATCAGACAGGAAATCAATCATGTTCCAGGCATTCTGGAAAATTGTTCCTACCTGAGACGAGTAGAAATGGTTGGCAGCCTCTGCTGTTAAATCTTTAAAATGAGCCTGTGAACTTCGACTTAAAACGAACAGAGCTCAGTTTGAAGTTCTCCGTCAAATTTGGCATCGCAAAAAAAGCCTGTCGACCAAGTTCTTATCGTCACCCTAAGTGAAGTACGAGAGGGAATTCTTGGAGAATGTGTTTAAATCTTTTGTCCTATCAAACGAAGAAAGCGAATTATTGACAGAAGCTGGTAAAATCTTCCATAAGACGCTGCTGAAATCAAACTCCGGAAAGGAGTTACGCTTCTTAAAGCTGCCTGATCTTGCAGGAGTGCATGGCACAGTTCCTCTCCTGACCTAATTCCAGGCTGTTTCGCAAAAGCCCAATCAATAACTGAATTTTTTGTTGTAGTCCACGGGGACAAAGAAGAGACAGACATTGTTTTTTCCAGTGTCAATTTTCCAAAGAATATTTCTTGAAGGTTTGGAGGATTCTTTTTCTTACTAATGGCGCGTATTCAGGAGGATATAAGCGGGCCTTTCTGAATGATATTAATCGTGCCCATGGGGGAATCCGTTGCGGGTTCTGATAATGTCATTAAAGGGTGCATCTGAACTGTACTCACTTCCTTCACGTAATCCTTTTGTAGAATAGCATATAACATCCGGACGCATAGATTTAGTCGGGACACAATTATGAAACGCTTATTTTCTCAGACGCAAGTTTTGAACAGATATTTGCTATTATCCGGAAGGTCCACGGGTAACAATCTGAAACCAAAGTTTAAGGTTTTCCACCAAGAAGTGTCGAACCTTTCTTTTATTCTTTTATTTAAATATTAATGCGAAGGTTTACGGCACTTTGACCGGTTTATTGACTATGAGTAGCCCCGAAAATCCCCAAAGAAAACAAATATCATGCTGAACCGAAGGGACGGCTCACTACAATCCATCGAAAACAATTCAATCGGTCTACTGAGCATTTACTTTGGGATACTGGAAAAAAATTTAAAACTTTTCTTTTTGGAGTAAATACGCTATTTTAATAACACCCTGCAGAGCCGTTGTAGAAATAAATCCTGTCTCTCATATACATTTTACATTAGCAGACGGGATGAGTAGGACTCGGAATGCTGATATTTTATCAGTGTCGCCTATTATAACTTGAACAAGCCGTTTTATCGCCCCAAGCTAGTACCTCTTTCACAAGTTACCATACCTGGACATTGGATGAAACCTTCTAACCTGGTTCGAAAGTTGTATATGCTCGGAAATGGATAGCAAACCGAGGTATTTTCGAAGTGGATTGTGTAACGTGGCGGCTTAAACGGTCAACATCCTCCAATCTATGGTTATGACCTGATGGACGAGGCCAGGTAATATGTGACGTCTTCTACAGACGGCTGGAAGCTGTAGAGGAGTGTACAAAGTGAAAATGGCGCCACCATATTTTGAGGGCATATGCGTATCAAAAACAGTTAGAACATAAAGTGGGAAGTGACGTTTAACCCTCTGAAATGCGTAAAGATGAGCCTAGACGTCGCCCGACGAAAGTGAAAGAGAGCTAAACAGCAATACTTCCCCTGCGAAGGTCCTTTCAAAACTATGAAACTCCCAAGTGACCTTGACCTTTATATGTAAGACAACTTAAGTAGCAAGGCACACTCCTCTAGGACAACGACGTGAATGATGGTATTGTTGCGACCTATAAGTCAATCTCTACGTGAACCACCTTGATAAAGTGTTTGAACCATTCGTTCGGCCACATATGGTGTAATTAGCGTCAGTTTTGGTGGCCAATGCAAAGGAAACATATCGGAGCTCTAGAACTAGGGGGTGACACGATAAAGATAGTGTCGGACCAATGTCTTTGGAATGACCACACCGGTTGATTGTATTAAATTTGTTTCTTCTTGAATAAAAGCCGGACGGGGGTGAAGAATCTCAAACGCTTTAACCGACGGACGGTTTCGACCGTCACCTGGACCACGGCGAACATTTGCAGCTGGTGTCAAAATGTTTTCTTTCAGCAAACGGCAGGAAATTAAAGGAATGGATAAGTTGGTCAAACCAGCGCACAACTTTTTTTTTCTCGCACGGACTTTTTGGGAGATGAAACGCTCTTCCCATTATTTCGGTTAAACAGCTACAAACAACGTTTCGATGTTTAACAGTCCTTAAAGTGCCCTGTACATCACGAGATGATCACTGTTGCAAATGCGAGATTTGCGTCCTGCGGGCCCGGGACTGCCTTCCAGTGTCCAATTCAGGCAAGACTGAACTGGACACTGGACTGCCACTAGGGAGAACCTGACCAAAGCAAACAAGCAGATAATGTGGTAGATTTAAACTTGTCCTCTGACTTGCGCACAGTGTTGTACGTTATTATCCCTTTTTATTTTCCTATCACGTGTTAAGCTATTCCTTTCCCTCACTATATTATACTCCGAACTGTGACCTTACTCTTATCATACTGTCTTTTCAAACAAATTCCGCTTGCTGCCTACGCTTCATACGTCATTCATGTTATACAGCGACGAATTCTTCAAAAACGCTACTCGAATAGTTTCAGTAAAGTGTGTTACTCAAATTTCCGTATCTGCCTCATTAAGGCCATTTACCTCAGCCAATTTACTATTGTATTCTTCTGATTAGCTATAAAAGCGAGTAATCAAATAGCCAAGACCATCAGCCTGACACCGCAAACACACACCGAATTATCGAACTTAGCCTGTATAATTTACAGTGACGTACAAAAAATCTGCGAGAAAATAAAAGAACCGTACCGGCACTTGGCGGACAAAGGGCATTGTGATCACACCTTGCCGTCGCCAACGGACAAAATGCAAGCTAATTAAGTGATAAAATGATAACTTGCAAAGACCCCTAATTAAGTTTCACGATACCACCCATTCGTCCTTATAAAAATAGCCAGTTTTGTGCGTAAAACCGAGTAATCACGTCGCCCAGCAGATGTAGGGTGCTTAAGGGCAAAATTCTTATTTCCATAATAAACTGACTTATGTATATGTTGAAGTCATTTTGGATACGTTCCTTTATTCATTTTATTCGTTAATACAATATAAAGTGCGGCATAACCAATATTGGCAAACAAGAGATACAGAAAAGTATATGTGGCGGTAGTTCAGTGAAACCTGCATGAAAGACGTATTTGTCAGGGCCTGGTAACCGAAGGTAACAGGTCTAACTGGCATAATCGTACGCTGAACAGTCAACTTGCTCAGACAGATGGACCTACGCAGTTAGAACGGCTCTGCCTTGTCAAGTCAAGATGGTACTAGGAAAAAAACAAATGGGACTCCGTAATGCAATTTTCTTGCTGTCCTTGTTCTGTGTCACTCATCTTCAAAACGCGGCGAGCATAAAACAGAATGCCGCTCTGAGGAACTTCACGTGATTTAATTTGAAATTGTCCTCCAAGGATATGGAAGATGAATTTTCTTAATGGCCCTAAGAATCCTGCAACCGGGGAGAGAGTACACCCACATTCTTGCATTCTTCTACGTCAAGAAACTCACTGATAAGTTAATTTAACTTTATAGGCATGGTCGTTTTCTGTAAAGACACGATTACTTAAACAAATAATTGCCAATGAAATCATGAAAGTCCACTAGATGTTTGGTGCAACTCCATCATGCAAAATATCAATGAATTATGAATACTAAATGAGTGACCTTTTGGGAGATCCGTTTAGCGATTTTCAAAACCTCCAAAATTTACTGACAACTATCTTTCTACTAAGTGATTCGAAGACAGGTCAGCAAACATTTGTTCCCAGTAAATCTCTACCTTAGTATTTCTGATCAATAAGGATTTCAGATGTTGACATTGTGCCTTCCGTAAGCCAGTCTCCCCAACAGGCTATATATCATAAGTTCTGTACCGTGGCACATAAACCTAAGTCCCATGGACCGACAGACTTGGCTTTCAGTAAGTCAAGGTCTGCCGTCTGTGCTGCCAAATGTGGACTTAACCACATATCACACACCTTAAAACTCTACTTCAAAGACATTCAGTTCACGACGTTGGTTGGTTGTGATAACACATTTATTAAGTAAAGTCGCCGAAAGTTGCTGTCTGAGGGTTGATTTTATTTCCTTTATGACCAAATGACACAGCGTTTAGAGACCTTAGAAAGGTCACGCCCGAAAACGTGCATACACACACTCGTGCTGTGCGGCCTTCATTCGGCCAATTAACGTCCAGTCAGACACCGGCCGCATCTGGCTGACCACTTGGAAGCAGTCGGACAATCGGCTGGTACAGGCTGTTACCTCGACGAGCGCCACCGCTCAGACGTAGGGATGCGGTCTAGCATCGCGGTGCTTCCTCATTTCTCTGCGTTGTTGATCTTTCTGTCGTTGTTAAATCAAATATATGCCCAGGAGAAGTATCACATTATTTATGAAGGTCAGAATGCAGTATTCGTGTGCGATCCGATCGGACCGGAGACCTCATCGCTGCACTACCAATGGACTCTCAACGACACACACATAATTGCCACAGGAAAATCATTTGTCATTAGAAATGTCCAAAGGGCAGATATGGGCACATATAAATGCACTGTGCGTGGGAACTTCGATTCCAAGAGTGTTGTGGCTGAACAGTCGACCTTTGTATTTGTCAAAAGAGGTAAGACTATTTGGAACCTCATCAATGTTCTTGAGGAAGGACATTTCTTTTATGCTCCTCAGCCTTATGCCCTTTATGTTATTCGTTTGAATGTGGTCAATGAATAAACTCCGTTGATTCACAAAAAAGTAGGGCGATTAGCGCTAGAGTACACCGAATTCAGAAATTATCTCCGAAGAAATATAGTGTCGAATCTGTACATTAGAACGAGTCATCTTAACCCTTCTGATGGAAAATTCATCAGTTCTACACTTTAGTTCTCCATCGAATGTTTGATGTAAAAGACAATTTCCTAATTATAGCGATTAATTTTCTAAAATATTGGAAATATGGGACATAGGCCATGAACGATGGAACAACTGACTTTTTCACAATATTTCATTTTCCCTGGTATCTGCTCGACCAACATTCAACCCGTAGACCACCGGTTTCCAAACCACTTAGAGCGTCTTATGTAGCCTTCGCAAACCTTTCTGAAAATAGCAGACCAGCACTGCGCATTTTGCCAAAAAGGCGTTTTTACGAATTTTATGTAATCCATAGATCGTCATGTATTGTCGGACCAGCGTTTTCTAAGTTCAGTTTGAGGCTTCGCTCGAAACATTTTTAGTTTCTACTAGTGTCCCCTATCTCAACGTCGCATAAATGTGGAGAAAGAAACGCCTATAAAGGCATCGGTATTAATATCATTTATTACCTGGTATTTTTGTCAAAGTCTTGAGTCTGAAATCAGAAACTAAATGAATAAATTTGGCAACGAACCTCCACGGCTCACAGGAACATTTCCGTCCCCAAACCTTCTGTTTCCAGCTAATTCCTTCTTCAGAGAACATCTATTAATAACTAAGATAAACTATACACGTTTTACCTTAGTTTTCTGGCTGGCGGTCAGAAACAGGAACTGATGAGTGATGATGCATATGTCGTTTGATTCCAACTACTCCGAGGCACAGGCTCGCTTGGCCAAGTCAGCTTGTGATAAGCCGCGTAGCGAATTGGAAAAAGGGCAAATTAAATCGTGGCACTAAAGAAAACCAAGCAATTACCACGTGTTGCCACACGTACTGCTAAAGTTGAAATGCCGGTCACTGTGACGCGATCACAGGCCATTATCTTAACGCGCATTGAAGGCCTATTCAGGAATGCATTTCCCGGTTTCATGCGTTTTGTCGAGTACGGTGGATTGGTTTAACTTCCAGGGTGAATCATACATGCGCCAAACCGTACCTCAGACGCACTGTGCATCTAGAATAAAAAAATTTTCGACCCTATTCAAGGACAGGGATTTTGGTATTGAGGAAGTAGGCTTCTTTATTTAGCAGCAGTTTGAAAACGTAGTGCCTTCTGATTTCGCCGTGTTCCAGTATTCAGTAAAATACCAAGGAAAGGGGAAGCAGTTTGACAAAATTGCTGAATTCGAGACGAAATACTTTGACGTCGAACGCCTACGGGAACTTAGGAGGGAGAAAGGGAGGGAAGGAGGGAAGGACGAAGAGCGAGTGAGAGAGAACTAGAAAGGAACAAATTGTCAGCGCTCTTTAGATATAACAGCATCCCGAGTAGAGGTGTCAGCATTCGCTCGTCTAGTAAATAAGTTAGATTTAGCGATGGAACATTTCTCGATGATAATTTTTTTCCCGAAACTTGCTCCACATTGGGAGAAATCTCCAGAAAGCCTCCTTCTGACCTCGGCTATCCTCCTATTCTTTCCCGGTCTTACGTAACCCTCCTGCCTAACGATTCTGTGAGGATTCAACTCAAAATTATTTAACAGTGTGCCTGCAATTAGCTTCAGTAGCCTTCTCATCTGCCCTCCCCCTGCGATGGACTATTCCCTCTTTCCATCAATCTCTCGGTTTCCCTTTTACGATCAAAAGAATTAAGATACTCGCTACTTAAACTCAGTTTTTCTTCTTATTAATTTTTTAATGTGACTTTCGTAGTCTGATGTGGCCGAGAAGGACAAGACTCTGGAAACACTGTAGGATAGACTATACAATCTCAATCCACCAAACATCCACATTTAAGTACCCTGCATTTGCTTATCTGTCCAGGAATGAGCCAAAACGGTATGGGCATACCTAGAACCGCAAATTGAAGAACACATACGTATGCCAAAGCATTGTTTAACATCTCAGTTCCTGAGAGCATATGACGTGAATGCCATACTTTTGTCTGATCGATAATTCTGTGTACAATGACCCTCGTGGACAAACGAACAATTTTCCGGCGTAAATACACAGACACATACTGAATTATGACAAAAATAACGACTTCTTTGCTCAGAAATATAATTTTTTGCATAGAAACTGGAGAAATCAAAATGGGAGCACGACAACTCGATTCAGTTGCCATGTTCATCAGTTTACATAGCAATGTACTAACACCTCAAAGCTATTTTATAATCACGATAGTAAAAAGTGAAGGAATTAAAGATTGCAATGCCTCAGGATCAGTTTCATGCTTCTGTAGACTTAAACCGTCTTTCATTCAGATAAAACAGAAAGGCTTTATCAGGCAGTGGTTTATGTGAAGAAAGTTGACATAGATTTCACCCAATCAAGCAGTTTGTCTTTTTTGAAGACACTTGTAGTGAAATAGCGGACTTCCGTGAATGAAAACAACAAAAGCATCCGTATATATATTGTTTCCGTATGAAATAAGTGAAATGTGAGACTGCAAAATTGCCAGCGAATAGAAGTTTTGATCGTCTCTTTGGATTTCAACACGAAACCGACGAGCTATGGTGGACCAGGTGGACAAACACGTATTAAATGTTAGAACCGTAAGGCCTCCAAATATACAAGTGTGTTAAAGCAGCCAATGACTGGAAATGCTGGATAATTCACTTGCGATGATTAGCGCTTTAACAATTTTGGCCTGGAATTTGGGTATGACTGTTCAACAACGGCTGATAATCCAGAAATGGTAAGTCCAGTCACCAGTGTCTCTTCTGGAAACACTTTCCAAATTTGGACATCTTCAGCTCCATTGTGGTTGTTGATGCTGCTTCGTTCTCAGGAAGAACATATGTTAGATCGACTGGTGGAGTTCGGAAAGAGCCCAAAATGGTCGGTGTCCCAATCGCTAGTCGTCCTTGCCAGACTATCCTTAATATTGCCCCCGTTTAGTTGCTACGAGGCCCAGAAGACGGTTTTCAGGGTTGTGTCTCCAGTCCAGAGGGTAAAGTTAGTTTAGGCACAAGGGCGTTAGTGAAATCCAATTGCGCGCATCCGTGCGCATAGATTCAATACTTACCCCAAAATAAACATGATAGAGGTACTAGAGGAACCTCAGTCTTAGAATACTGTCGAACCAGTTGTTTAAATTGACATTGAGACCACACACTCCGCATGTCTATGTTCATTGTCTCGTGTCCGCTCGCAACCAAAAAGAAGGAGTTCACCGGTCCCCCTTTATGGTCCCTTCGGTACTTCAGTAGTTTCTTCCACGAAGTTCAGGTTGGCTAGACCTACTGCTAAGCAGCGTCCTATCAGGTACGTCACCTAGATAAAGTCATCAGACACTCCGATAAATACATTCGCGGTCAGGGCAACGGTGGTGGTCCAAACATGACATTTTCCTTGAGGACAACTGCGATCACCATAAACGACTCATGTGACAAAGCTTTCACCGCCAAACATGGCACAACACGCAATCGACGGGATTAGTTGCTATGCGCAAAGAATGATGTACATAATCACACCTCGTCTCCTTTTCCATCTCAAAAGACGTCTCTGCCTTATAGTATTTGTACATTCCATTTCGAAGTAAACTACTCTCATTCCTGAAGTTGATTACAAAATTTCCATACATTTTTCTCCTGATAACCGACAACGGCTTCCTGCTGGTTAGTATCTCAGCTTGTCTTTTGATCGTAGTTTTCGACTGTTTTTTATTTCTGAAATTCACGTGTTTGGCTTGAAAAATGACCTACTAAAATCTTACACGATTGGGTCTTATGCTCTAGAAATATTGTCAAGCAACCTGCCATTACTTGAGAATCCCACATTATTTTATACTATCCGTCTCCGAGGATAGTCGACCGTGTTGATACAATATAGTGATTAAACACCCTGCACATTACAAGTCTAATAGATTCCAATAAGAAAAATAGGACGATGAAATCTCTACGTTAAAATAAAATGCATCCTGTTAGATGACAACAACCGACCTGCTATTTTGATTCGTTCAGATGGGAGGAAATCAAATCATAAATAATGTTTACGATATTGCCGCAATTTGCAGTTACCCAGGTTAATAAACAAAATTTCAGACATAGCCTTACAGAAGGATTTCAACAAAATTTCATGCAGGAGGGGGGAGCTGTTCAAAACACGTTTTACGCACTTTGATTATAAGACATTGCAATTTGCAACTCAGACCGGTTGGCCTGCTTACGCGACTTAGTTGCGTGTGTACAGAATCATCGATTGCATTAAAAACACCAGAAACGTTTATCCCTAATCGAACTAACATTCATTTTAAAGAGTCTGGTTGTCTGATAGGCAGTCTGCCAGCATTCGAATCTCCTTAAGTTCTTACCTAGTTAGGAGAGTAGGTAAATTTTTAATTAGGCCTCCACCTCTTTCAGAATTTGCTCCGGATCACACAAAATTTACCGCTCATTTGATGTTGCCTTCTCACAGTCTCTGACGATGGCCTCCTGTACGAGACCGAAGCCTCAGACTAATAAACCTACTGTCCCAGAGATCGGGTCTTCATCTTATTTACCGTTATATTTGAAACATGCGTAAGCGGGTAAACTTTATTTCTGCAATTCTATCTCTCCAGCACGTTTATAAACTCTGTACACAAAAATAATTAACCTGCATTAGGTTTAGAAATACTATGATTTTCAACTCATGGTGGAATTACAAACATTTAAAATTCGATGAGCTAGTTCTTTGGGCGCATTTGTCTACCAGAGTTGTAAAGAAGATGCCCAAATAGAGGCTCTGTCATTTGAGGTCATGCTAACTAGTGTCTCACTGCTCAGCTTATATATTTGGATATCATTGATAATTGGGGTGCGTTTCTCACGCAGCTTTCACTCATCATCAGAGAACGAAAAGTCCTGTGCAAAGGTCTAGTTTTATGGCGTGTAGGTTGTATGCATATTGTCTGGCGCGTGGGTCGCCAGCCGTGGGCGAGAAATGGACCGCCCGTCCCGCTATGGTCTGCGTCGCCTCTGTTCTGGTTGACCTTGACGAACTAGCGTCCCCGACGATCTCACTTCTTGGCTACCTCATGCCAGGTGGGTTCACTATGTCTGATAAGGATGCAGGCAAATTTACACAGCGCTTGAATATGGTCACACCGAAGGTGAAGAATGCCCTGAGGAGTACACTACGAGCCTATGAATCCCTATACCGTAAACTAGCCGTTGTTCTCACTTTTGATCCCACCGAGCATTAGGGGTTTTGACTGTAAGGGTGCGCGGTATCGATGTCAAGAGGGAGCCGTCACCAAGTGAAAACAGCATCTTCCTTGGCTCAACCGTACCATCCGTACTTTACTGAGAAATTGCTCTTTTGAATGATCTGTTTTAGATGAATCCGTTGTTCGAATCCACAACTTCTGGAAGAGTCAGTTTGTAAATCCATATGCGGGATTTTTTTGGGGACAGACGACTGGTTGGGGGGAGAAAGCTGGATTGTGTACTTATAAGAGTCACAAAATAGCACCAGAGCAGTGACTTTCGGTTTTGTATGCACGACTTTTTTGGTTTTTATGACCTTACCTTTCTTTCATCGAGCCAAAATTCCAGTTCTCTCGGCGAATCAGGGCTCCAAATCAGCAACATTGTTTACCGTACAAAATTCATGATTGATCGGAAATACTAAAGCTCTGTTTCGGTAGCCCGCCTTGCCGAGAACAACGGTTAGAAAGGCCGTTGCAGGGCAGCGTTTATAATCGAAATTTTACTAGTTTGTTTACCTTAACTGAAATCGCTAACATAGTTGGCAATTTTCAAGAACTCGGACGCATGCTGTTTCAGTTTTGTCTAGTTGTATGCTCCGACTGTGTAAGGTTCTTGCCACCACCGAGCCTATATTTTTCCGAATGTCAAATAAGTTACTTGCGTCAACAGAACAGAGGAATCGGAGGATAAAATTATGAAAAGTAAGAGAGGTTTACGCTTTGGCCCTCAAAAATAGGCGAAATTACCCAAAATGCTCGACTGAATGTGAATTTCTTCTACAACGCCCTCCCCTTTCTTAGAATATCAAATGTCTGTTGGCAACGCCCAAATAAATCTTGAGAAATTCATTCATCCCTTACCTTCTCACCTTGGCTTCGGAGAAGATTTTCTTCAGCGGACTAAGGTGTGAGACTGGCTGCTTTTTTATCCACCCATTATTCTTTCTTTGAACGTCGGACTCAAGCGCAAAAAGTCAAACCAGTTTACAAGGTTGCAGTAGTGATCGAGGGAGAGGTCAAATTAGCTGGGGTCTTTTATTTTGTATATCGTTTGCTCCAGGAAGAGCATAACCAAATTTTGATGATTTAGAATTGTTATGTAGCAGTTTCCGTAGGGGCTGGTCCCTAATCGAAACAAGTCTGTACCTCGTAGCGTTAGAACAGCTGTCTAAAGTAAATTTGTTCCCAGGAGTTAAGCATACTGCTGTTTAAAATTCAACTGAATATTTATCTTCATCCTGTTGCAACTTCATCCGCGTGCCCTCTAGTCTTTTGCGGCTTATAACTTGCATTTTATCATTTAACTGCCCACAAAGAAAAAAACACACACATACATCTTACTTTTTTAGATGTTTTGGCAGATTTTGAATAATTCATATTGACCCAACTGTAAAAAACTCGGCGCCTCGGTGGGATTCGAACCCACGGAGTAAGGGGAAGGCCAAAGCTCTAACCACTTGAGCTACGGGAGCCTGGTAGTTGTCTGATGGATTACAGGTGAATTACTTAGGAAATCCTGCTTGGGCAGTCGACATATTGTATCAGATTTGGTGGATTCCAGACGTTGCAGTAGGTTGGGCGGGTAACTTGACCCAAATGCGATTAAACTCGCGTCTTCCGGCGGGGCCTCGTAGCTCAAGTGGTTAGAGCGTTGGCTGTACTAAAGCCTTCCCCTTACTGCGGGGGTCCGAATCCCACCGAGGCGGCGAATTGTCCACAGTTTGGTCAATATGAATAAGAATTTCTTTCAAAAATTTGTGCAAAGTGGGTATTGGATGTTGGACCCTCCGCCTTTATTGTAACTAGTTCCCTAAACCACTATTATCAAGTACGGATCTTTCGAGCCATCTCAATCATTGCACTGCGTCTTTAATCCTTTTTGATGCTGTTAACATCCTAATAGGTATCGGTTTATGATGAAAGTAATAAAATGACAACTGATAGAAGCGAACAGGCAAGTTCCAGGTAGCAGTTCAGAAGACGAACATGCGATCACTGGAACAAGAAATTTATTGACGTTTCGGATCGCCTCTTCGTCTTCTGAAATGACAACTCTCTGATATGTTGTGAAATTTAGGGGGAATAAGACTAGGTTTTCCGACTTCCATCTTCATTTTTACTTTTCCTATTTCCTTCCAGGGAAAAGGAGAGCTTTAAAGATGCCCACCGATGTAATTGGGTACAGTGCCTGATCGGCATACGCCGAGTCACGCGCAGTGCATCACGTTGTTTTGTACAGCCCTTAAACTGTGAATGCCTTACTAGAAAGTCTTCATTCAAGCCTCATTTAGGGAAACAAGTTCAGCTAACTCGATTGACAAATGACAAAATTATCACTTTCCACTCCATTTTTGTCTTTCAGCTGAAGTGATGCAGACACAGGTAGTGGACGAAGGTATCTCCATCACGATGATGTGCAATGTCACCACGGAGGGCATTCCAAACCATGCCTCAAATCTCCGATACGAATGGCTTAACCCCAACGGCACAGTAGTGGGAAATCAGTGGTTCCTCAAAATTTCCAAGATACAAGTTCACGAGTCCGGCGTTTACGTTTGCAATGTGGCCGTGGATGTTGGCGACGTTACTCAACAAGCCAGCCAGGCGACTAATATAATCGTCCAACAAGGTAATCTGCGCATAATACAGTATCTTCGCTTCCTGCAGACCCTTTTAATTTGCCTATTTACTGATACGAATGGTTTATAAAATTGATCAGTCCCGTGTCCTGTATCATGACCCACCCTTGCGGTCTATTTTCGCAATCGACAGTTGGGCATCTTTGCTTTCTCTCTGGAGCAGTCAACGGTTTTAAACGCCTAATTCTCTTTAAAGCAGGCCACAATAACTTCAGCAAGTTGACTTGGTCGCAGGGACTTGCAAAACGTCTCACTTGGGGGTTCAAATAAGCAAAGTGAGTGGCGAGTTCCCGTAGCACTGAGGTAGTGTGAGAACTTTTCACGCTGACAAACAGGAAAGTTATTCTTGCAGAGCTGTTTCGCCGGCGGAAGCCATAGCATTATTCAGTGACATTAGCTACCAAATAGCTTGTTCCGTCTCAGAATCGCGGCGCGTAGAAGCAGCACTTTGTAGCTACTGGGCCGACGACCTACTCAGTCCTTGGCCTCTTCTATTAGACTTTCCTTGTTTTTAAATTAGTTTCGCGGCAAAATCGTAAGCATAAACGAGGGCAAGAAAAGATGCCGCATGCAAACCGTGCGGTGCACTGAGGAACAGGAGTGCAGTGAACAAGATACCAGTTAGGTACAACTGAAACCCCAGGGGGAGATGGGACCTTGTCCGTGTCATTAACTCTCTGCGCAGATTTTTGGCTTTCAGCACGGAGCAAAACCACTTACTCTTCGACATCGTCGAAGAATTCACGAGCATTTCGTGGGCACAACAAAGTAGGTTTTCGAAACACTAGAGGACTATACACGTTCCTAGGCGGCGGCAGCAGCAATGCAGGAAAGCAACATGAATAAAATTGCTCGAGTTTGGTGCATATGCTTGTCTGGCTTTGAATGTTTTAAACAGATTTTGACTTAATATCTCCATTATCTCTTTCAATGAAGCCTACAGACCCCATTAATGCAGCAACTGTCAAAAAACGTCTTGTCAATTTTTATGCAAATGCCAAACAGGTAGTAATTTGGCGGATGCTGTGAGACCATCATGGTCACTGAAAGTAACTGCTGCCGAGAATGTAACGGCTGACCTGCAGTCTAGGCGCGCCGACAGGGGGGGGGGCGCATTACTGTTCAGTGCGGTTTGGCATGGCCTTAAGAATTCATAAACCGTCACTGGGTCACGACAGTTCGACCATCACGGACGGCGAAATCTATCGCCGCCCCACATGGTGGGACCAGCAGAGACGACTTGCGCGTGAATTTGTTTATAGTGGGGCACACTTGCGTTTCATCTACCCCACCCTCTCCTCACACGTCGCCGGACTCCAAACAAAAGACAGAATTTAGGTGGCCGGAGGTGGGGATGAGCGCAGTGACTAAGCAAGCTAGACCCGTCTACGCATGCCTTGTACAACCTGGTTCATGAGAACCAGGCCATATCTGGGGTGTGTCGGATCTTATGTGGGCAGTAGTACCATAGAAGCTACGTTTAGGAGAATCCACTGCAGCATGACCTCCAGTCCTGAGAAGAACCTCGTTACCCCTTCAATTGACAACCTTCCAAGCCACGTATCATATTGAAGCATATCTATGTAAGGGAACCATACATGTGTCGTGTAATGGATTCCCCGGTACCGGTCTCCTTCTCTTCCCTCTTCCACGAACCAGTGTCTTTTTCGAGTCAGGCCGACTGGACATGGCGGTGCGAGCAGTTTTCTAAAGCAGAATGAGAATTTTGAAAACGTTGTGTGATTCGGTGAAAGAGTACTCGGGGACCCTCTTTATGATTAGCGATCTTCGACTTCTCAAGCAGTAAGGTTGCATCCTCTTTGCTGGGCAGTGGGGCAATCCGCTTGGCTAATGACCTTGGATTTTTTGGTGACAACGAAGAAATCCTTCATCTCACGGCTGTCAGGATGTTTTAGAATCTATTTAACTTTGTCTCCGCCTCTGCTGCTGCACGCTACGACATCGGAATAGCGTAATCTTATAAGAGTGGGTCCTCTTGTTCTCATAGGTTGCGTGCAGATTGTTTGACTTAGAAGACTGATGTCGAATTCAGTCGTAGCTGAAGTCGGACCAGTCTTGGTGCCGTCGATGTTCACGGTCAGAAACATCCGGAGCGCTAGTCTGAATGATATCCCACAGTTCCCTTCTGGTGGGTCTCAACGCTAGCAACTTCTTTTCCAGACCTACATTTGTTCATTTTGAGATTCGAGCAATTGCTGAAATCCAATCGGCAGTCAGCCGTACCCAAAAATATAGTGCTTGACTCATCTAATGTTTGCTTACCTCGTGAGTGCCTTCGAGACTGAAGTTGCAATCTCAGTCTGGGGACAAGGCGGCGGTCCATCTAGCAGTCTGCATCATATATCGCGTGGTTTACTAGCACCACATGATAGTCATGCTTTCTGAAGAGGACGTAGTGCAGCAGTCGTTAGCGACGAGAGTAAGACTTCATCTGCGCTAACTTCTCCCAGTTTTGAGGGTGGAATAAGGCAATGGTGAGAAGGGTGTTCTGTGCAGACCAACACAAGGTCATTGCTGTCGCATTTTACGATCCAGTAGATACCCAACTCTCCCGGATTGGATGGTCTGCCTCGGCCGTGGCATTGAAGTCAACTAGAACAATTTGTCCGCCCGGCACATTTGCGAGGATGACATGCAATTTTTCACAGAATTTATGCTTCACGTGGTCGGATAGCGTCACTGAAAGAGCGTAGGCTTTGATGAAGGTGACGGACTTGATTCCACGTGGGGGAAATATGATGGTCACGAAACAACCGCTGAATCCCTGCGCTAGGCAGGCCAGCCGTCTCGCCATGTCGCTCTTGATGGCCAAAGCGACTTCGGCGTCTCGCCATTCTGCCTTCGAACGACCGTTCCAGAAGAATCTGTATGCTGCGCCTGCTTCTTCCAGTTGCTCCTATTCTGAGAAGTAGACTTCTCTTGTAGCTGCGAACTTCACCATTTGGCAGACCAATTCAGAAGGTCACTTCTTTCCGGTCAGTCGACCAGCGGATTTACCAAAGACGAACAAACATTCCAGGCTGCCGAACCGCGCAGGATCGCTCTAGCAGTTTGTGGGTATAGGGATAGTTGTTGTTTCGTGTTGTTGTTCGACTGCATATTTAGTGTTCGCGGGTCGATCAGCATAAAAACAAGGTGATTTACAAGCACTTTTGAGAGCAAATCGCCTACCCCTCTCCTGTTGGACCAGGATCGACCGGTGACTCCCATAATATAGGACCGTTGTTACCCCTCAGGAGGCTGTCGAACCACGCTGTCAGTCATGATTTTGTAAAAGCAGAAAAACAACTCGAATTATCACGAGACATCTACGGGTTTGCATGTCACCCCTGTCGTAGGACGGTTTGTTCGGCAGTGGGGAGGAAGACGGAGGTACGTACAAGAACTGCCGGTGTGTTGACACAAACCCACGCGCCTGGTTTTGCCTGCCGATCAAGGACTTTTATCGGCGTGTGGCGGCATAGCCGAAAACGGCTTACTGCAGCCACATATGAGTGCTGGATGTCAGGGGGGAGCGAAGCCAAAGTATCAACCAGGTTCATTGATGCCTGTCGCAAGGGTCTCCAGTGTACTGTTACAAATATCTGTTACGACCGTGGTCGTACCCGATCTGACTGACCCAGATTGTGTCGCGAAAGTTTACCCTCCCATGCTTGACGTTCTGCGTCAGCGTGCCTGTGGCAGAGTACCTTTGTCAGTGTATTGCAGTGTGACGGCCATCAAAGCACATTGGCGAACCGGGAGTGGGTCGCCGTCCGCGACACTCCGTACGTCCCTCACTGGACGCATCGGTTGTTTTCCGCGAGGTTTCTGTCTCCTGTCATTTTTATGACCTCTCCATGCACGATTATAAAATTTGCGGGTGTAGAAAATAAAGATCTCCTTATCGAATGACGGAAAACGCAGACTTCTCTCCCAGTACTGGATTTAACAGATTGCTCCGTCTGAGGGCTTGAATGCGTTTCACGTTCAGTCCAACAGGTCACTGAAACACTGACCTGGTAGGGAATGGTAGGCGACCTTGCGTTGTGAAGAAGCACATGACGCGAGCTCCACCCTCTTTTAAAAGTGGGGCCGACTCTTCGATGTTTTTCCCCTTGCATGGGGTATAGCTCCTCCTCTCACTAATTAAAACTTAAACTTCTGGAACTTCTATTTAATTAGGTCTGCACATTAGTTAGAATTTCTTAGATACCGGGGTGTTCACGATTTTGGCAGTTTTAGATCTTACGCATATGCAGTCAGCAGAGTGGCCACTGATAATGAGATAGTTAAATTTGCTACAATAAATTCGTAAAATATCATCGTAATAACCCAGCAAAATAAAGTAAAAAGCATCAATTAAGGTGTTCAAGTTGCTCAGAAGGCTTGTCTTGAACGATCTGCTCTATTCTATCTTAACGACATTGATAACAATTCGTTAAGAAGTGTGTCAAGAAGTTTCAGGTGAACTGCTACCTACTTTGCTGTATGACTAGATAGTGCTGAATGCGAGCGTTAGTACACGCCTTAATCTCACATCAGGTGCATATAGAAAACCTACAATTAGTCTAACACCTACTAATTTCATAACCGGCCCATGATGAATTCTTCAGCAGTGTTGTCTTATTCTCCACTTGAAGCTGGTAACATTACCTTCCCTGGGTTGAGCGGACATAGCGTCGAGGTCGTTGAAACGGGCTCAGTCCTTCAGACCTGTAAGGCACAAACGGGTTCAAATGCCACTTACACCTACCACTGGCTTGGCCCGGATGGGCAACAGATCTCCGACACGAATACGCTCAGCATTGAATACGCCCTGAGATCAAAGCACCCCGGAATCTACACTTGTGTCGCCACGCCAAATGAATTGGGCCATCTTCAATTACGTAGTTTCATCTATCTCGCCGTTATTCGTAAGTTTTTGTTTACGTTAGTGACCCTTTTATTGGAATTACCTATTGCAGCCTCTGCTCAACCGTTTCATAGAGCGTTTGTGAGTTCGCGGCGAAATGTCTAAGTTAGGCTGGTTAGAGTACTGCGAACTGGGAGATAATGAGACCTAGATACTAAGAACATACTCTTTTTGAGTTTTGTTTTATGCTTCTGTCCCCTAGTAGCTTGATGAGGCCACTAAGACAATTCTGCCTTTTAAACTGTTATCCAGCCGTAATATTAGAATTAAAAGCAACAAAGTCTGATCTGCAAACTAGGTTAATAAAAAATGTTAGCTTAATGTGGTTTCGTTGAGCAGTGCATGGAATGTCCGTCCTGAGACTTTGTTAATGGAGTGGATGAGGTTGTTGGCACTGCCAGTATAGTTGCATGATCTCCTAGGTCGCTGAAGAACACGCAGAGGGATTTAAATCTCCAGACGAGCTCGCGTATCGAACTCCATTAGACTTTCTGTTTCTTCTGACTTAGGACTTGAAAGCCACTGCTTCAAATGTCATCTTAGGGCTCTGGTAAATTTCGTCCACGTTCAGTATTTTTTGTTTAAGTTGGACGTTGGTTGAATTTTGTAAGTCCTCTTGACCTTCTTCCGACACGAAATTTTCTACCCTCCTTCAATTTTCCCATCTTCACCTCTGTCTTCGACGGTTTTCTGCAAAATGTATGCTTCTCTTGCCCTTCTATTCGTCTTTTCTGACTTTTAATTCCCTTACTTCGTCTCAGATCGGGTTTTGTTTTTATCTTTTCCTCCTCCTCCAAATGCGGCTCTTCCACGAGCTTAATCTTACCTACGTATATTTTTTGATTTAACCCTCATTCTTTCATTGCCATACCTACCAAATCTTTTGTCTGACATATCTAACTTGTTTTTCTCCTTCCTGAGTTTCAAAATGACGCCATCTTGGCTGATTTTGTGCGAAAAGCGTGAAAGTACAGTCAGTCAACGTCCAGACCTTGTAGGCACCGTCGTGGGTCTAAAGCATTCACAGCCGACAGCGCACGAATAATCGACAGACCGAGAGGGTACCTCATCATCTTACATGAAGATGCTGTCCTTTGGCTCAGAAGAGGGACTGAGTTTGAGGGCTGAAGCTAGGAAACTCGGCTTCTGGGTTTGCCTTTAAAAGTAATGCCTATCAAGGAACTCTTATCTAAATGACGAAGGCGATTATGCAATTCGCTTTGTTCAGTATATTGAATGATTAAAGTTTTAGCTAACTAAGATAGTACTCGATTCTTACATTGAAAGTGTTCACACGGAAAGGCAGGTAAGAGTATTGTGATAGATTATTTTTATTGTCCTTTTTATCGCATTAGCGTAAGACAAGGAGATGACTAAGTTACTTGCCTTAACGCAATCCTATTTATAATGAATAAAATATCTCTGTTACTAAAAACTGGCCTTCTTATTTATTTTGCCTCGTCTCTGAGCGGCGCCCCAAAGTTATTTGGCGATTATGCGCATGTGATAAATAATGATGCTAGGACACTCCGTATGAATAAGATTTGTCATCCTAAGGCGTCGCTTGTTTACTTAGAGCATTTAGGACGTCAGAGTGTGTAAAAACTCCCAACAAAAGAGCACATAAAAATGAAAATACCAGTCGGTTTTCTAATAAAGTAGGTGGCATGCTAAAAGCAGCCCGAAAACCACTTAGATGAGCCTTCAAATTTGCATTTCCAAGTCCGCAACGTCCTTAAGTTGTTTAACAATGAAGATTTCTATGCCATTTAAAGCGAGAATTATGACGATCGTCGACCACCTAGAGGATGACAACGACCAGTAACAAGTGTTTTAAACAATAGGATATACCTTCGGCAGTGCTATAGTAGATAAAAATGCGAATAGTAGAAAGTGTAACTATATCTTACCTGTCTCCCTCTATTTCTGTATGCTTAAAAAGGCAGAATGTCGTCTTTTTTAGATTTCTGGTAAGGCGAGGAACCATTAACAGATTTACCAAATTTTTTGTATGAAGCATGTTTTCTTCGAGTTGGGCTGAAAACGTTCATCTAAACACCGATTCACCCAAATTGTTTCGTCAAACGTTCGCTCTTCGCTTTCCGGATGCCTTTGTTCCCCAAAGGATACTTTGCAACTACTGTTGAGCATTCATTTGCTCCCTACTACGCCCTTCCAACTTTTATAAGAGATTGAATTCTAGACTTACACTATGAACTGCATGTAAGCCGTCTAAGATGAAAACCAGAGCTTTGCCTTACGCAGGTATGAAGCCATTCAACACTACCTAATTATCGATGGAGTGGAGGGTCCGCAAATCAGATATCGTCAGTCGTAAAAGCAAATTTTCATCGGCCCTGTTTTTTTCATTTATCTAAGGTAACCCCATTAGTCTGTAATTTTACGCTACAGAGTGATTTATTAGCCGTGTCTTGTAATTGCAGACTGAAAATGTAAAGAAAAGAACTGCAACACTTTCACAGAATCGGTAATAAGAAAAGTTTGAAAAAGAACGCTTACTCGCGTAGCTCTCTTTTCATCTTTGTCTCTGCAAGCAGAATAATAAAAGAAATATTATTACCGATGTGTGTTACATCATGTCTGCTAGTATAAAAAATAATTTGCTCAAGATCGGCTAGAATTTCTGCCGGTAAAAGTTTCCAAACTTATGTTGCAGCCAACATGACGGCTGGCATTTCTACGTTTTCCGTCAGCACATCATTAAATTCTCATTCGATAGAAGCCTTCACTGTATTCTGCCATCCTTTTTGCCCATACATCTGTCTTTTTTTACGATTTTAGCCCTGCGTTTCCTGATCACGGTGCTGGCAGAGCAGCCACGGATCGGTGGATTTACGCACCGACGGGTGGGTGTCTCTCTACCCCCATTCCCAGTCTATACTACAAAGGAACAATTTGAGTACGCCTGGATCGCACCTGATGGACGCCAGCTCGAAGGCAGTCCCGGTTCCGACATGTACGTGCAACTCAACTCCCTACAGAATTTTGGTGTGTACACGGTCCGCGTTCGAGGCCTTAACTCTGGCTATACCCATGAACTGCAGACAGACGTCATCTTGGAGAGTGAGTGGCTCTTTTAGTGGTTCAACTTTTTACCTTCAAACGCCCCTGTCTGAAGGGTATAATAGAATCAATTCATTTGTTTTGTCCAGCAGCCAACGTTTCTGTCGGACAGCTCTGAATTTATACAAGTGTCCAATTGGCGCTGGCTAGTAGAACACCGTTGCCGGCTCATCTTAGACCGGGTGTTGTGCAGCGGTTGCTCAAAAGATCAACCTAATGCTTACAGGCAGAGATAAAACGATCCGGACCGTGCTGATATTTATGGCAGTCTAGATATGCACAAGTCATTTCGTATTTATACTAGATGCAGTTGAACTTACGAACCAGCCCCCGGAACTACTCCTCGGCGGGAAATGCACATGCAATCCCGGAGTTCGGATGCTTAGTTACAATAAAATAACTGTTTATTGCGTAATCGCCATATTTGTGTCGTTTTTTAATAACTTCAGATATGTATTTCCCAACCAGCAATGGCTCATAGCAGGTCAGATTCTGTTAAGCTTACTTTAGGTTCGAACTCTGCTACTGTTCTTCGAAAAACAAAAATAAGTGGGCATTAAATAAGCTTTACGATGAGTTAGCCTCCATTTCACAACCAAATTTTATCGATTAAGCCCTTGATCTCGTTATATTTCGATGACGAATATGTGCTGCTATAGTTTTAAGTTTATACACGTGAGTTAAAGAGATACCGATATTAGTAAGATAGTTCCAAAGTACTGTAATAAGCATGGCCAAGATAACTGGAACTTCAATCTTTCCCTCTCCAACTTGACTGTTTTTGAAGGCAAACTTTTACTTGCCCGATTACTGATAAAGATACACTGTAGTTTATTTTTAGTTTTTTTTTCATTGATATAAGTGTGAGAAGGATTATTTGATTTAAAAGTATGTGTAGTTTTCGAACTTTGTATTTTAGAAGGGCTTTGGTTCGTGGGGAGAGTTTAAGAGAATAAATTATGCCAACAAGTGTACACTAGTTTTATTTCTTATACCAGATGCTTTGCTGCAAACTATTACTGATTAGAATTATGGAAGTCTTATTAAGAAATGATTATTATTGCATACAGCATAATTAGTCTAGCTCTCGTATGATTCTTGATAAGGGGCTCTAGGGGATTTTGACGACGATTCAAGCATAATAAACTTAATGGATATATATTGCCCCCGTCCGAAATAAAAACTTTTGAAGATCTATAAACCAATTTTGACGAACCTGTCTGAGGGGATGAATAAAGCTTTCAATTGATCCAGTTGCACTTACGCCTGGGACTGGCTGTTAGTCCGTGAATTCCAACGCATTAATCCTGATGTATGATTTTCATTCTTACTCCAACAGCCCGGCGACATTTAGAGGAAGCTCCGTATAGCATTGTATGGGCGGTCAGTAATATAAAACATATCAGTTGTTAAAGTTATGAACAATCTTGCATTACCCATGCCTTCCAAAGTGAGCGTAAATGTCGATCAAAAGTTTTTTGCAGTACCTCAAAGTATATTTCCCAAGGTCCTCTTTAAAGTACGACAAAGCGGATATGCAATTACACCTATAATACACAATGGAATCAAAAAAAGCTAATCCTATTCATCCAATTTACTCGAAGCCATTTTGAATGCCCTGGTGCGTCTTTATTCATGTTAAATACAAGACGTCCTTCGGAGGAACTTACTTTGTCTGTGCGAACCTCGGAGGCTTAGTTGTAGGCCCTGTTTTTGGCTGCCAGAAGTGGTTTCGTAGGCCGCCAATACTTCCCCTACTATCGTCATCGATGGGGTAACTTGAAGGGTTTCAAGTCGCGGAGGGCTTTTGCTGGCCCTTTGTTTTTCAGACAAGACACGGGAATAGGGGGTTCCCTTCCCCTAGCCCGGAAACCTTATGCTAATTTTCAAAGAGGTTAAGGTTAGGGTTAGGGTTAAGGGTTAGAGTTTAGGTTATGGCTAGAGTTAATTTCGGGTCTAGGGTCAGGATTAGGACACGGTACTACGTACCCCTCCTGACGTTTTGCGTAAGATCTCCTGTATTACCGGGGATTCCTATTCCCTTGCCTTACAGTTTTTTGATCTGAATTCGCTAAATACTTATGTGACAACAGTTGGAGTTTTTGGCAGATATATCTGCTTTTATGATGCAGTATACATCCTCCAAATGGTCAGTACTCTCACTCGAATTCACGACTGAGTCCACTGAACAATCCTACTGGAAGTGAATATGGCATTTATAACACCCAAAGTTTCTGAGAGAACCCGAGTTCGGTTTTTCGGTTAGTCCTCGAGCTTGCCTGCTTTGGGCCATCTGTGCGGTGGGTCTTGCTTTTGCATCCTAATTCAAACCGTCTCATCCGCGAAAAAACCGATTACGTCGGCGGTGGTTATTTTCCCGTCTGTAGAGTTTATTGCTGCTGTTTTGTCTTCTCCAAAGACAGTTAACCGGTTTTTTCTTTCTCATGCTATGTGCCACCTCAAGATGATCCTTAGCTATCCTTATAATGATCCTTTTATTGAAATCTGCCTCTAGGGCCTACTGCCTTTTATTTAACTATGCTTTTAATCGGGCCAACAACACTGAGTTCACAATGACTTTATACTCCACTCTCACTTATTCATATGTAGATGTGTCGTGAACGCAATACTCTTGACTTGACGACCTATATAGTACGAGTCTACACCATCAATTATATGCTCCATCCTGACAAAAGACGGCATAAAAGCCAGTAGGCAGACAAAATTGATATTAAAAAGTCAGACAACTCGATGCCGTCTTTAATCAAGCACATATTTTCCTCCTTGTTGTCCTGGTTGCGTTAAAAAAACCAGCACAGATAAGGATTAGATACCACACAGTTAAAGACAAATGTGGTCTGGTACCTCCACGAAACACCTCCCCCTGAGACGGGAAGGTAGCCTAAAACGACGCCAAAGAATGGAGTTAAATCTTAAAATATGAGAAGCGTATGGTATAAGCAGGAGAGGTATACGTGTGTGCTGCGTCTAGAGAGTTGGAAGTTGGTGAGAAACTCGCAGTTGGAACCCTCAGAGATAAAGAAACAGGAAGAAGATGGGAGGGAATGACAGAGGGTACGAGGATCGGGGAAGCAGAAAGTAGCGAACCACAGGGTTAGTTCGGAAGTGTCATGGGACAGCTCGCTCACGCCCTTCATGAATTCCGCGTTGAATGGGGGATGACTTTGTGCCTTGAGAGGCAACCTGGAAGGGGCTGTCGCAGAGTGGTTTCAATGGCCTATGAATTTGGTCACATCGCGGAAGACGTGGGAGTATGTCACCAAGTGTCTCACGAGATAAGGCTCGGCGACCGATGGTCTGAGCGGAAATGGGGAGATTGTTCGCATTAGTTCCCGGTGACTGTGCAAATGGGTCGGTCAGATCCTCGACCGCACCGCGAGGGGTTGTGGATATCATCCGGTCAGAAAATTCGGACACTGGTGCCGAACACCAATTTAATTTTGGAGCAGTCAAGTTTCTTATTTAGAGCCGAACACATACCCACAAGAACCAGGGAAAGATGGACCGTCCACTCCTCTGAATTCTCTGCGGCGTGTAGGGAGGTATTCAGCTAACGATGAAACCGCTCGATTATGCCGTTGGCAGTCGTTGTACGGATGCAACCACAGCTTAAAAACTACAGAAGAGATCGAAAAAGGTGAGATTCCAACTGGGCGTCGCGGTCATTCGTTATTTTGGAAGGGCACCGAAGATGGCAACTCAATGACTGAGGAAGGCCTTTGTCGTTGTTGGAGTCTCAACATCTGGTAGAGGGGTAGCTTCCGATTTCTCTAGATTTCAGCCTGTCTGCTGTGCTACAAATTATACATCTCGGTTCTTCGCTGCCTTCTGAAACCTAGACGGAAACTTCTATGTGGATAGAGATTCTCAACGATATTTTAATATTTGGAATCGATGTCGTGTAATGGTGTATTAGCCAAAATTTAAGTTATTTTCACTACGGAATTTTTAAGCATACATTAAAATAAAGTATTGATTTAGCGCACGAACCTCCAGTTGCGGTGTAGTAAACGTTATCACTACAGTTATCGCCATTGCCATTATCTTTCTTGGGATACATTTCCTTCTGTCTCTTGTTTATGCAAACTGACTCAATCAGCAAGGTACTTCTCGTTGTTTTTGAAATTATTCAAAAATTTCAGACGCCTTAACTGCTATAGCTCTTATCAAACCAACTATTACACGTGAATAAAGAGAATTTGCTGGAGTTGCGATAGCGTATCAGATGATGTCTTTTTTGTAAATCCGGCTCTGAAAAATGGATACTCAAAGAGGCAAATGGAGACTGTTATAATACCATGCCTGTTTGCCGTTCGGTTGATTTTGAGAGAAGCGGTAATCGTAAGCTGTCTGGGTTAACTTGTCCCTTCCAAAAGTTTTCATTTTTACCTTTTCGTTACTTCCTATTAGCGGGTGACATGGAGAGGTACTCACTCGCCCTCTCTGGCCCGAAGGGTCCACTGTACGTCAACACGCGCGTGGAGTTTGTGTGCAGTGTCAAGCCGCCAAGCCCAAAGGCCTACATTCGATGGCTGAACGCACAAAATTTGCCCGTCGTTGAAGACGGGAGACTTCTCTTCGAACGCTTTCAGGCCGAAAACGAGGGCAGTTACGTATGTGAGGCGTTTCTACCCAATGGGCAGACACTGCGTCAGGTGAGTGCGTTTCAAATATGGGTCCAATTTCCGGTGATCTTTGTCTACGGGATGATGTTTTAGATAATCTAAATCCCAAGCATACAAATTTGACTCGGTAGTGTCGCTCAGTATCTTCTGCGATTATGCAAATCAAAAAAGAGTTCATCGTTAGCAAATAAACGAAAGGGTCTTAAGTTATGCGAGATTTTTTCTGTGAACCTGTGTCCCACATCCGCATTCATAAAGTGCTTTGCCTGAGACAAGTGGTTTTACTAACCCCCATGTCGATAAACTACCATCTGAAGAAATGGAGATCGTTCTTTGAATGTGTATCATGATTCCTGCAAATCGGTTTAAACTCAATGATTTAGCTTCGATTCTCCAACTATCCATCTTTGAACGTAGATTGTGGATCGGGCCTCAGGTGTTCCACACGTCGGGGTTGTGCATGACTGGCTGATGACGGCTAATAAGTCAGAAATGGTCTTTTCAGTCTCCCTTGACTTTGTAGGTACCAACTTATTTACATATCGCACGGTGCCCGGACATGCACTGGGGGCTCGCGAGCTCAATGCTCAAATAACGGCTATTTCAACAATCAAATGTGACCTTCACGTGGAAGCTGTCGTAGTATCAACGAATAACATTTGGCGAGGAATGTCCGCGCAAAAGTATTGTACTTCAGTGTTCTCCTCTTTCGCGGACTCACTGAACTAAAGCTTTGCAACAGGCAGATTGCTTACAGCCCTCTACACATCCACTTGGGTTTTTAATTTTTTTATTACCTCAATACTTGGATAGGGCTTATCGCTGAGCTAAACCAAGGAGTTCGTTTCCCGGACGTGCTCATCCGTTGGTACGTTAAAATATGCATAAATGGACAACTTCTTATCTCGCATAAGGCTGCGCCATGTCTACGCACACGAATTAAAATAGAATACGTCCTTAACAAATTGGAATCACAGTAAAGTAGTTATGATGGTGCAGATTTCAAGTACCATAACACAAGACGAGATTACATTCAGAGTTTTGACCTATAACCCGGTCGTGTGTTCGCCCCTTTGTACGCCCGTTCGTAAGTACATATACCACTATCTTCAAATGTTGTCTCTTGTTGTAAAACGCTGCTGGACAAAGTGATTTTAATTACAGTCGGTGGGTAGAACTTCAATTTACTCTTCATCAGGAGAAGGGTGCCTATCGGCATATATTAACCAGCAAGGAGTCAGGCCGATCACCAGAAGTCCTTGTTTATAATTCCTTGCCCCTGTGTCCGCAGGGGAAGACTAGAGAGTGGACGGTCAAATTATAGCATGACATGGTAAGCCTATCACTGAGGAACAAGCCTGAAGTCACAATGTACGGTATCTTCACTAGGATCAAGGAGCCTCCGTGAGCAATTTGACGCAGTACGTCGTATCTCATGTTAAGATTGAATCTAATGTTAAAGTGAACTAATTTCTACCACTACACAGCAAAAAAACGGAATGAAACGTAGACAGAGATTTGAATTTATCTAAATCTTTGATATAACGAAAAACTGTGCAACCAATTCCGAAGGTCAGTTAAAAGCACTAAGGCAGGCGAAAAAGGAAAAAAACTAAAAAAACTTGTTTTAGACTCATGCGATCTGGGTACATGAATGCATGAGCATGGAACTTCTTAGTCAAAATACTCTCCCTAAGGAAATGAATTACTAATATACAACACAATTCTTATGTTTTATTTTACGACCAGGAATGCTGATTAACATACTAAGAACTGTGAGTGATTACCAAGAAAGATAAAAGGGCTTTTGAACCGCATGTCCACCGAGTGGTTTAATTAATATCTTCCGGCGGCCCTAATATAATTAACCTCTGAGTTTTAACCAGGATGCACGACCGGAGTCTGGAAGAATATCAGAACAAAAGTAGTTTTCTTTGGTCACGAGGGTCTAAGAATATTCCTTGGAATGCGGATTAATTAGCCCGCTCCCCAGATTATCCAACTTCGATTGCTGTTAATTTATTTCGAAAGATGTGGTGAAGTGCCGTTGGTAACTTGGTCACTTGTGGACTGTGATTCCTTTTTGTCCACAAAGGTGTCAGAGAAAACGCATTTTTGAGCGTAGTCCCGATACTAGAGCGTAGAAAGCTGTGGGTGAAATTGTAACTTATTCCTAACTACTTAAATGAATTTGCCCGATAGTGTTTCCATGACATATCGGATTTTCCGACTTATGCATCGAAATATGTACTTCAATTTATTAAAAGGTAAACCCTGAGAGGCGAGGGGTTCGTTGATGTGAAGCTGCCAAGGTATATTCCATAAAGAATTTCTTCAGGAATCCATCGAGTCTCTTCAGGCCACCCGTCCTTTACTTTGTTTCTACCAGACCAGAAAAGTCATTAGCACGTCAGCTTGCTTGGGTTAATTTCCAACGATCGGAGGCTTGTTCTGCAGTCTGCGAAACCAAATTGACCTTGTTTCACTGAATTAGAGGCTTCCACTTCCCTCAAGCTAAGAATGAATATGCATACCAAAGTAAACAGGCAAATAATTGGACCACCTTCTAGTTGCCCTCCCTCCCCCGGAGTATATCTTGTTGCACCGATCCACAATCGGAGTCAGTTGTGGCTCATGGCAGCATGCGTTAACATTAAGTCGCAGTAACCCTGCGAGGGTCCTTAATCATTGTCGTATGTACATGTGACACACATGGACGGAGTCTTTCACCCCACGCCAAGCATTGCGCACGGCCTCCTTACCAGTCAGGGGAAATACATGAAAGAGGAAAAAATAAGTGTGGTCCACCGTCTGTTGAGTTTCGGCACATAGGTATTGCTTCTTACTGTCAACTAGCAGCATAGGAGAGCCGTAAAACCTAGGTGAGCGAGTTCTGGAATCGATAAAACGCCAAATCAATTTGGTGAGTGGCAGAAACTACAATTACATGTGGAATAGGTAAGGATCGGGTGAAGGATCCCAAGCATATGTGGTATACAAAGAGTACCTACTATACTTATTTACGTGGGCTTTAGTCCGACATGATTATTTCGGTTTGGCTTTTCATCGTTCAAGGATGGGTCGTCTGTTGTAGACTGTTTGGTGCATGAACTCAGCTCAGAGATTTGAGAAGCAATCGTTGTAGGCACTGAATAATTATTTTTTAATTCTCCTTCTTAAATGCGGTTGTTATATGTCAGTGCATTAAAACTTTTCCGCCCGAAAAACGATTAGACAAATTATCTATACTTATTTTGTCCTTCCTCTAAGCATGCGTAGGCCCAGCCCCTAAAACACCTTTTACCACCGTTCCGCAAGACGGGCCCCTTTGGCTGGTCGTGTGTTTGGGGTCCTTCACCCAATCGTGGACGTGGAAATAAACCATACCACTTTTCTAGTCCCAATTATATGTAGTTCAGTGAGAAGAGAAGGAAAACGACTAGAGGATAGGTGCCACCAAGATATCGGATGATGATGGCTGGTGTGTAGATATCTCCAGTGATACAACGGCGAGGGCAGGACGCAACATCACATGAGACTGAAGGAAAACTAGTTTGAGCGCGCAAACTTCCCATTCGACGTCGTTTGTTGAAACACGCACAGGCAGGTATAATTTAAACCCATTTGAAGAACGCGGCTGTTCAGAAGTGTCTGAAGACTCGTGACCCACCTTCCTCCACAGCAAGTTGGGGAGCATTCTTTGCGATGGCGACCGCCAGCCCAGTTGAATAAGGCCGTAGTAGAAGGCACAGCAAAAACAGCAGACAAAACCTTGCTTTTCTCCAGCCCCAGCAGCGGTTACAGTGACAGGCAGGTGGACGTAAACCCCTCCTCCCCCCAACCGCCTAGACACCCACAACTTTCTTCCCTCTGTCCTGTCGCGACAGGCAAAGCGCCAACCCGCACCTCATGTCACTCCTACTCCTTCCACTGGTCTTTTTTACAGGTTGACTGGGGGGAGAGTGGGGGCGGGGGGTCGGACTTGCCCCTTCTCCGTGGCGCAGAGCGTGTCGAAGACTGTACTGCGGCTACGCTGGGCTAGTGCTCCATCACAGCTCTTAACACGGCCGTCTAGTCCGGCTTTCTTTCGTTTTTTGTTCAGAAAAAACATTTGTAGGCCTGCGGGCTGTGTTTTTAGCGCTGCGTTAAGAAGGCAGGCTGACAGACGTCCCTTTGCCTTAAGAAGAAAGAAAAAATAGAATTTTTAGGATGAGCAGATAGAAGCGTATATGTGACTGGAAGGATGCTTTGATTTCAAGGCGAGTTATGCAACCGCTGTGAGGCACCGTATTTCGATTCGTTTACTGATGAGAGCGCGGTGAGATACCCGAACTGGCGCGCTGAACCTTTTTGGTAGTGAGTAGCTGTGCATTGGTTAGTGCGGCACCCAAGGGATAAATTTTGTTTATTCGCGTAAAATGAGCGGCCAGAAGAAAAGAGGTAGAGAAGAAGTAGACTATCCGAATCAAGATTAAAAAATCTCTACATTTCATGCAACAAGACTCTACTCTGAGGTATCACAGTCAAAGATTGATGGACTGGACCGAAAAAAAGTTTAAGCATGATTTTAGATGGCCATCTAGCTTAGTGATGTAATACTGCAGTTTGCAAGTCAAACTTTGCATAAAATCCATTAAACGCAACAGGCAGAAAGAGTAAAAGTCGGCAGCAGAGGATTGCAGCTCATTAATGAACGCAGTTGGTGGCTTCTGTTGGCATTTTCAAATACAGACACTTAAGAAATTCAGAACCCCACAACAACCCGTCAAATGGCACGTAGGGGACTTCACTTAACTATCATTATGTTTTCTTTTTGCTCTATTATCACTTCGAATCCTCAGAGAGTTGGAAGTCTTTTGAAACACCACCGAACTGTTCCACTTTCTTCTTAGATTGTTCAAGCATTTTTATTTGGACGTTACCTGTGCTGTAAACAATAGTTTCCGCACTTCTCTTTAAAAGGTTCAGCAACAAATAATACTCGTTGCTTGGAAGTATTCCCACTGGGAAAACTGCACTACTACACCCGGAATCAGAAAAATTCTAAAATCTCATTTAGATGTCAGTTCATCTTAATCTGCGGATGAAACCAGGGTGGGTTGGGCTACGATGATATTATGGTCTGGGACCCAGGTGCTTATTGTGAAGTTTAGCTACGGGTGAAAAATTGCTTGATTTTTCTCCCGATGTAGGATTCAAACCCGACCAATTTTAATTGTGCTGAGAAATCGAGGCAAAAGCGGCTAATTATGCAATTAAAAATTAAGATTCGGATTTAGAGCAGTTGTTCCACTTTGTTCAGATTTTCACAAACGCTAATAAGGACAAAAATTAAAAATTTGGCCAGCAGTATTAGATATTATTGAGGTTGACTATTCACAAGAATGCAACCTACGGATTCCGACCAAAATAGCCTGCTGGGCGTCAAGTGTTCCTTTAAACAATAACAATAGATGTAGACTCAGATATCTAAAAACCGTGGAATTTGTATACTTTGTGGATCATCCAAAACATCATATGGTTCCCATTTTGCGTTAAAACCCCCGGCAAATTTTCAAGTCTCGTAACCTTTCCGCACCAAATATTAGCCATAAGCAATAACCAGTTGACTTCTGACCGAAAATAAATTCCCGCTTTCCAAAAAATGCCTTAATCGAGCAACACAATACTTTCAAAATTTTAGTGTGAATTATACTCTGATCATTGTGGACTTATTTATTTTATGTTGTGTCTGAAAAAAGTTATCAAACGAAAGCAAAGGGTTTCAAGCTTGTTAGCACTTCTGGTAAGAAGTCCATAATGGCTCTGTGCAAACATTAATTTATTGAGCCAGTTTCAGCCACGAACGCCTAAGATAACGCGGTGAAACGTTACATAAGCGGCTCCTTTCTTACCGCTTTTGCCTTGGTTTGACGCGGAACCGAAAACCCCGGAAGATGATTCCGGATGCTGATCTTCTTTATAATTACGAAATAGTTTTTAAGAAGAAATTATACAGTTAATTTGTCGCTAGACCAAGCTCTTTACCTTGAACCTGCCTGTAAACCCAGGTTTGCGAAGAACTCTCTCAACTCTTCCTAACTTTGACTAAACAATAGAAGTCGAACAATTACCCCAATTTTAACTTAGTATTCCTCAGCACATTGTCTTCCGTATGAAGATTGGAAGTATTCAGCCTTGCACCCAGCCCCGATGAGGATTTTTTGACAGATATTCTTTGGGATTGTACTATGCAGTCTTATGCTTAGTTTAGGACTCGAAAACAATTCGATCTAGTTCAGTCGAATGTTGCTATTACAGTTCTTCGGATTTGTTATCTGGGAAAATATTAACGGTTTGGTCTTCAATTAGAATCATAGCGATCCAAATGTTTTAATACAGCCTTTATTCGGCCAAAATGTCTCATCTATCCCAGAATGTATCGACGATATGCCCTAAATGTAGGGTTCTGGCCTTAAGTGGGGATAAAAAGTAAGCAAATAAATGCCAATAAACTGACGTTGCATCCAATGCAGGCCTGACTCTGTCAAAATATGTGGTTGCCATTCTGTTTCGTTTTTTATAAATCATGCTTCCTCTGCTTTGGTCTTTTGATGAAAACGTGCATGCTACCGATTACGCTGCAAGTCACTAGGGACATTCCTAAAACTTGTGTGTTTTTACCACCCCATCTGACATGGTCTTCAATCAAGATACAAATTAATGAATATGCACATCTCCGGGATTTAGATCCGGAGTACCTACACAGCGTTTCCCTTCCTGAGTAAATTGCACAATACAGAGATTTTGTCTGTTTTACCTACTTTGAGTGACTCTGTGCCCGGGATTAGTAAACAAAGTTCACAAAGATTATCATGACTGTATAATGATGCTTAGAGGGAATACTGCGTTTCGATGTGCTCAAATAAGGTTTCGCACATGAGAATGCCCACTTTGCATTAACTGGGCCTGTGCCTGTCCGAAATACCCTTATGGTGGTAGAGATAACGATACTTCTGCCAACTCCGGCTTATGAAATGTACATCAAGGTTCTTAATATCTTTTATTTAAGTTGTTCAGGAATCTAACAAGGCCGCTGGTTATTTTAATGCGATGTCGTGATATGAGCAGGAAATTTCAGTTTTTGTAAGAAACTAGTCAGCCGCTTGCATTGGTGCATTACTAGCTTTGTTCAACATTTAAACCGAAATGCACCCCGCTCTCCAGATAGCAATAACCAACAGAGTCGAAGGCAAGTGTCTGATCAAATCATTATAAATGGTCAAGTTGTGGAGAAGCTCTGTCAAACCAGCCACCAAATTAAAGTGCCCTTAAAATGCCAATGCTGCGAAGAACCTAGTCCAAGTAAAACTTCATTATGAATTGTAGGTTTGCCTTTTTTCGAGCAAATAATCTAAATTTGAATTATTACTTCAGGGTGGTGAACGAGCCGGTTTGGGTTATAACAGGAGCATAGAAAGAATTATGTAAAAACGCCCTTACTGATATACGTATCTTTGAGAAGATACGTATATCAGAAAGATATAATTTTGAAGATGTCGAATTGCTCTAATTGTCAGCACTTAAATAAACCTGTCTCGGAGAGCCTATCTTCATCTTTAAACAAATATATTTCGCCTGCCCCTTCCATGCCCGCTTTATTACAGTAGCGAAGCAAAGCTAGAACGACTGGAAGTGGGCGTTGGCACCGCCTTTGCAAGGAGAACAAACCGTTTACATGTAACCCACGCGCGTTACTTCACACGAGCCACACTTAAAAGAGGTGTTTTTGGATCTCAAAGGGTTGAGAATGCCTTAAAAGCCGCAGTAGACAAGAGCCACTTCGTCTACCTCTCACACCCAAGGACCGAGTTTCCCGTAAGGTAGCAGCCTTCAAAGACACGGTTATTAGCCTGCCATGATAATTTCAACAGCGTAGATTGCTCTATGTGAGAAGTAGTACTTCATTATTGATCTCGCACTCTTCATCAACCTTCCACTTCCTTGTCCAAGTCAAGCTGACTGGAAGTGCGCCTGGAGTGGTGTAAAACCCCGCCCAACGCGCGCCATTTGCACATGCGACAGTAGTAACCGATCTGGCATGGTTTTACAGCCAAATATTGGCTCACGCCGAAGGCCGGATCTTGGATTATCCCAAAGATGACGAAAAGCTACCAGCAGTCAGAACGATCAATATGAGCAGAAATTGAGATCGAAATAATGTTTTCGCCTTAGATTCGAACATCAATTAGCGATATTTCAGACCCACACTGGGTGGTAAGATGTTTGGTATAATGTTCGGTCAGCGAAAATATAGGCTGATCCTGGCCTTTGTTTGGGGTGTGACCGAGCGGAGATGACGCGACAACCTCCGTGGATCGCAGATGCAATCAGTGACTGGTCTCATGAAATGTTAGCCGAAATTTTGAAGTGCGTTTTCGAATAGGAAGGGTTACTTAAATGGGGTTGTAATATTGAGCATCCTGCGGTATAACGCTATAAGATTTTGAAATTTCCAGGATGCTGACTTTTGAATGCACCTCTTTTCCTCCCCTTGTCAAGACCTCACTCGGCAAAAAACGACTTTTCACACAGATTTTCGATGCCCCTATGAGTTAAAACATGTCTTGTAGAAAACATGCATAGAATATCTTCTTCTGCATTCACCGGGTAGGCAATTAAGTTTTCTTTAAATTTTATATTTAAAGAAACAGAACCTTTGGGTTTAAAAAAAGTTTCTCGTTAAGAGCTTTCTATGATTGTGCAAGTCCATTCATATAGCATCGTAACTGTCCATTTTGTCAATGCCCATCAAGGCGTATACAACACAGTCCGCATCCACTGCAATATTTAATGAGTTTTACATCGTATCTTAATAAATACGTACACAAATATACGATTCTCTTTATACGAAAAGTATGCACGTTGTAGACTGTGGTCGCTAAACGCTAATATAAAGGCTGATCTTGCCTGAAATTGTTCAGTAACTGGAAAACCTTTTTAAAATCTACGTATACCCTTCCTTCGAGTACAAAATGTGAAGACGACGTTATTTGCCACCAAAACAGTAAAAAGCCTGTTTTTCCGCATGTTTTCTGCAAATTATATTTGAATAAATGGGGACACCGAAAACCAATGTGAAAAATGCGTGCCGCTTAAGTGGTCATTTTCAACCGAATGCAGTTTTAGCAGGAGGACGAAAAGAAGTGGATTCAAAAGCTAATATGCTGACCAGGACGAAATATCATACTATTAGACTATATGGCAATGCATATTAAAACCTTTACTAAGTAATCCCTATTAGCTAGAAACGTGTTTCAAAATTTAGGCTATCGGTCACTGACTGTAGAATCCCCTTTACAGAACAAAATGGAATGGGTTCCATCCTACACTCAGGACGGGTCGGTGAAAGTCCCCCTT
>CACRXP010000036.1:933266-944464 GCA_902702965.1 Spirometra erinaceieuropaei | reverse complement strand
TTCGAATTTTGTCGAAAAGCGTATTATCATTTTGCTAACAGCAACTGGAAAAAACAACCTTCACTCGGTTTGAGCCGGTCGTTTGGCGCGTCGCGCCGTAGACCTATTGGTTATCCTTAGGAGAAGCGTGCTGAAACTTCTTTATAACCGCTCCACGCAACATTTCGGGGTATACAGTCCACGAGGGAAGACAGCAGGGACCAACAGTTGCCCCTCCCTGATGTGTTTTCCAGGCGAAGTCCTTTCAGTGAAGTTGCGACAACGGCCTTCAGAAAGGCGATAAGCACCAGACAACTCAGCTTTCCATCCCGTATCTCCCAGCGAAACTGAGTGATCATGCCCACCAAATTATTCAGACTCACCGTAGAAGTCCGGAAGGCAAAGTACTTGAAGTCCGATATTGCTTCATTTCCAGATACTAAGAGTTGAGGAAATGAATTAACTTTGATCTATCAGGCACCTGATGTCCTAATGGGGAACTGGGCGTCGAGGATTGAAATCATGGTCGATATGGCAACCGCGTGAATGAGGTAACCAAAGGCCACTTAATAGCAAACCACCAGAGTTAGGTCCAATGTGAAAGCTTATTTTTCTAGTCTGAACTTAAGAAGTTAGGACGTAATTCTGAGAGCAATTCACAGCATCATTTCGCTGACGGCTCGATTGTCCTTCATGGTAAGTAATTCAAATGCTCCAAAAATACATCTAACTTTGTGACGGCTCAAAAATCCTTCAGGTGCAAGTTAATTCTTTGTTAGAAATACCAATCTCTAAGTATCCCCCTAATTTTCTGTACCATCTGATCATGCTCTGAGAATATTAAGGCGATTTTCTGGAGTATTTCATTTCTTTCGTCCTCACATTGACTCCATTTCGACCTAAGTAACAATTGCTGCAACATAGAGGAGTACCCCTTCTGTTATTTGATGGTTCTGCAACTTACTATTTCGCTGCCCCTATCTGTTTTTGAAAGGTGCCTCATACCCAACGCGGGCTCCCGAGTTGCAGTAATTACTGTCACCGACACCCTCACTCCACCCTTAACCTGCTCCAGTGATCAGTTTACCTGCAGTGACGGTGGTTGTATCCCGCTAAGCTTTCGATGTGACAGTCAACCCCAATGTCGTGATGGATCGGACGAGCTCCGATGTGGTAAGGCTAGTACCACCATTTTTATATTTATCCTTACCTTGGGAATCAACTGACTTCAAAAGGACTTTAGCCTAAAAGACGATATATCTATTCGTTGATCAAAAGGTGGACATTCAACTGGTTCTCCATGTAATGAGTTTTCGACCAGCCACTCCCTCCGTGATCTCAATATTCTCGCCGCTGTCTGAGTCAGTTGATTCAATGTTATTTGTAAAAGACCAACAGGAAATGACGATATGGGAAGTGCTTAGAAATACCGAAGTACTGACTTGTTTTGGAAATGAGTGATTGGCCGCGTCAAGGTCAGGGTACGCAAAGTGAGGCAGGGCAGGAGTATCTCGAGATGTGGACCGACCTATGCTGCTTGTCAAACGCAACACCGTGATCTCTCGTATTCTTCCGGCTGCTGTACAATAGAGCTCTGATAAACGGTGGTAAAATTACTTCTTCCGCTGACAGTGCTGCTCACTGCAATAAAGAGGCTCTATGAATGCGACTTGCGATGCTGTTTAATAGTGAGGAAAGTACCCTCCGTAGAGCATGCCCAGAATTTCGATCTGTGGTGTTGGAAGACCAGCAGCTCCGATCGTTGCAATATCACCTCGGATATGAATCCATGACTCGTGAACCCATTAGAGTGGCTTTTACTTATTTATGGATTGTTCTCTCAAAATGAAGGAAGTTTTGATATAGAAAATATAAATTTAGGGTATGTGGGTCGGTCTGAGGCCGTTTACGATTAATCATTTTTACTTTACGGGAGTAAGTTGACGGTCTCGGTTGCCAAATTTAAGAGAATAGACACTATGACTGTGTTTCGTAGGAGCCTTGTCTCTTTAATTTTCTCGAATAATTTTGTCAATGAACTGACTGTGGTGTCAGAATCAGCAGTCAGAAATTTGAGACACGCATAAATTTCGCGTGTTGGCTTTACATTATAACAACTTCGACGCTGATCATAATCAATGAATGATCGCAAAAATTAGTCAAGTGCGAAATACAAAGATGAGATGAGAAGCCAAACCATACCGGGACCAAATTTTAGCGCGCTCTCATAGATCAGAAAAGTCACGTAAACTTTCAGCCGCCTTCCTACACCACCTGGAGCTGGAGTTGTACGTAGACAAGAGCAGACTGCCAGTCGAATAGCCCATTGCCAAGGCAGCGAACGTCCGGAGCGATCTGCCGGATCTGGCGCAATTGCAGACATAGCAGTTACGTCCGAGAAACTAGTAGATTCTCTGGACGCGGATGCCCGAAAGTGGTGCAGCAGTGAAGAGTAATGACGTTCGCTCTCAGGTCGTAGTTCACTCGACTGGACCAAGCCACGCCTTCAAATTGAAGAAGTGCGAAACCGTCGCAAAAGGTAGTAACTGTGAGAGTGACATGCTACTTGAATCACGGTCCGCAGGCCCGCAATCGATCAGCAAACGTAATGCCCTTCCCTCGAAATTTAGAGATAGGATTTTTTGAGTAGAGTAGTTAGGCATACGAGGAGCGAGAGAGCGCCAATTCAGTTAGTGAAATCGTGGTTATAAATATCTCGAGTGCAGGCGACAAAGCCACCAACGTACCAAGCACATACTTCCGGCTTGAATGCGGGAGACGTCAATTCTAACGGCAGTGTGTTCTTACAGTAACCGTTTCCTTTATAAATGTTGCATGCCCTGTGCGTCCGCTAACTTTATCTGCTGCTGTTTCGGATACAGGGCTCGAGAATAAAATCAAAGCGTCAATCAAATAAAATTCTGGTTAGACATACCGAGTCTACCTCCCACCTGCCTCCTTTAACTCGCCCTTCCACAGTGACCGATAAAACGAAGATTTTTTGTCAAGATCCTAGTTCGTAGCCGTATCCGTTAGGGGTTAGGGTTAGAGTTTAGGGGCTAAAGATAGGGATTACGGTTTCGGGTTAGGGGTTAGGCTGGGACTTGTCTACTGCAGGTACGGCTACGAACTAAGATCCGACCGATGTTTTACCAAAGAAGCAATTTCGTTGTTTGTTTTCTTTCGCGTGCTCTGCACGAAAATGCTCATCTCCTATCTGACAAAAAGAATTCTTTGTTCTTTTGTCCATATGTGAAAAGGCGAGGCTGACCAGTGTGCCTCTACAGAATTTCGCTGCTCCAATGGCGAATGCATTCCTTTCTATTTTCGTTGCAATTCCCGTCCTGACTGCCGAGATGCCTCAGACGAAGTTGGCTGCAGAGGTAAGTAGTATATGCATAAATTTCAACAACAGCGACACATAGCTATGCCCAAGGACACGATTCAAATAGGCAGGCCGTCCCTACCTTCATAATGTTGAAGACGGCCATTTCAGAAAATTATCCCAAATTTGGCCGTATAGTATGCATCTGCTATAAATGACGGTTGTACACGAGGATATGAACCCCAGAAGTACAAGTGGCCTTTACCTGAATCCCAGGGGGACGAGGGCTGGTGTTAGGATTGGAGTCGACGTTATGGTTAAGGATAGTATTGAAGTCAAGGCCAGTGATGGGGTTAGGACTAGGAGTACGGTTATTGTTAGGCTCAAAGTTAGGACATGGGAGTAGGAACCCCATGGGATTCAGAGCATGACTGCCTGTAGTAATTCGGGAGAAGGGAGTTCTATGTTCCCTTGTCCGGCTTCAAACAGTGCTCAGTTCATTTTTTGAGTCCTTTTTAAAACTGTTCGTAAAACTACTTGCAAAACTACTCTCTTGTTTTTACTGCGAGCATCTTTGATTTTGCTGGTCGTTCTTCCATGTGCTTCTGGCTGAATTTCCCAGTTTATTCACTGTTTCTAAGGTACTTCTCTAGAAGAAAAAGCTCATTTTCGACCTGCTTTAGAGGGTACTTTTTGCCTCTCTCGGCTAAGCGACGTACCAGACGTCGCTTCTGGGTCTGGGAGCATAAGTCTAGAATTTTTTATTATTAACCAGTTAGAGCTGTCTTTTAACTGACGTTTCTGCATCCCCTACTACCTGGTTATCGGCTGAACAATGCACCTAAAAGAGAAAATTATTTTCCTTTTCTGTATGTGAGATAAGCCGCAGAGCCGAACTGACCTGTCTAGCCTTGGCAGACGACTCCTGCAACAGGGATCCTTGTTGCGAAGGCATCTCCGGTATATTCACTGACGAAACGTGACGTTTAGCTGCCGGTTTAGGTGTTGTTCCCCCAGAACCACGTCGACCTGGTGATAAACTTGGCTATCCGATTCAAATTTCATATTGCATGTGTAGAAAATAATCAGTTATTCAGGTGTCTCTATTGACACTCTGGTAGGGACTCCATTTTTACCTTTCATTCTACTCTTCTTTTATTATTTTTGTCAGAGGAAGGCCTGTAGAAAGCCATGATACACTCTGACTCAAAGTGGTCTTGTTGCCTAGATTCCGTCTTGCAGGTCCCCTACGAATCAAAACTTTGCCCAAAGGCTTTCTGGTAGTAGGTTTCGCCAGATAGATTTGGGTATAATATCCAACAACTTCGCAATATCATAGTAGGGTAGGGCAACCGGCTGTTGTTTTCTTTTTCCGTTGTTTATTGGATATCGGGAAATATTGAGTTCAATAAGAACCTCCTGGCTTATGCATTTTTGGCAGGCCGTAGAAACGTGCCATGACGGCATCTGTGGCTTCTCAGGCCAACGCCTCCTTTCTCTTGAGGGCTCCTGCCTTCCCAAACTTGTCTATCGCCCTGTTTACGCTGTTCACGTGCTTCTTGAACTTTTCAGTCTCCGAAAGTTCATAGGCTTTGCAGTTTCGTCATGTAATCGACCTTATCCATGACAACAGTCGAGAGTCTTTTTTCGGCGGGCAGGGTGACGATATCTCTCATTTTCAGAATTCTCAGAAGCTCTTGCTTTTCTGTTTCGGAAATCGTCCTCTGAGGTTTATGCCGGATGAGGAGGGTTGGCACTTATTGCCGCATGGAATTTTTGCACTCCTCGTTTGCTTCCCACTTCTGGAGCGCTGATTCGAAGGATGCGATGAAGTCTTCTGGTCGAGCATCTCTCGTGTTGAACTTAGTGTCATAGGACAAAACCGCCAGCTGTTGCTGCGTGAGATGGCGAGAGGAGAGATTGTGAACCAGGGCACAACCAGTAAGAGGCCGCAATGGTGGACTTATTCTTTCAAACTTCTCAAGCAGTTGTCTACCGAGTTTTGATTCAAGACTGCCATTCTCGTATCCGTATGTACCGACGAGGGATAGAACAGTATTTCGCCACTTCCCAGCCGATAGTTACTGAACACGACATGAAAGTCCTGGAAAGGACGATATTCAGTAGTGCACGTTGCGACCGCAGGTTGCGCGACAGCCAACTGCTTGAGAAGTTCTAAAGAATAAGTCCAATATATACGTGAAGATTCGAGGTCAAGATATCCTAATGCGCTCATGATCACCCAAAGAAGACAAAGAAGGGACGAGTTCATGGACCGAAACTTACTTGGACTGAAGTTTCGAGAACTCTCTCGTTTCTATCCTTAGAGCAGTGTGTCGGTTTTTCCTACTGGTCGTGACTGCCGCATCCTCGATACCTGCCCGCTATTACATCCGTGTTCGATGCACGAACTTTGATCCACCCGTTCGTTGCTGACTAATGTTGGCCTCCTCGAGGTTGACCTCCAGTGGGCTCGCGTGACTTTTTCCCTCTTTGCGGCTGTCGTAATTGTTGGCAAGCCAGCGGGCTTGTTGACCTACCCCACGTCGGCTAGCCGACGGATCAGTTACTAGTCCTCGTATGAGCTGATTTCGGCGGTGAGATAGAACTCCGCACTTCGTGTCTTTCTGCAAATACCGTCATACTGGCAGTGAATTTGACTCATTTGGGGTGCAGTGAATGAAATCATATGGATAGTACTTCGCTTCGTTCCCACTGTCCTGCATGTGCAAATATACCAGAGGGTCAATTTCAAGAGGGTTTGATGAATGCACTTTCCGTATCTAGCAGGAATACAGTTCAGCAGTAAGTAAGTTCTCTAAGTGTGTCGTCACTAGGCAGAGTTGCATTACCGACAAAGACAAGGGAGAGAGAATTGTCGGTAATGCCATTCTGCCTATATCTTGCGCCGCTGTGCGGCTGCTGGTTGGGCTCAAGAGAGAGTCCATAAGGCACAACGGAACGAGTGAGTTCCGTAAGAACGATTGGTGAGCGCCCCCTACCATTGTATCGATACTACTTATATCCATGCACCCTGAACGTTCTCAGAAATACAACCTATTCACTGATTAAAATATCAACTGCTGGAAAGAGCACTAACAAAAACATCATTAGGCGATTACCAAAAAGTAGCACGCTTTACTACTTCCCAAGTGTGAATCGCCTGCGAGGGTTCTAGCTTGAGCTCCAAGACACAACAGGACAAGCATGTTGCGTAACCTGATCGGTGAGTGCCCATCTACTATAATTGTGAGATATTTTTGCAACATGGAGCACACAGAATGTAATGAAGGAATGTAAAACATGGTTTTTATGCTTGATTATGAGGCATGAAGTCTTACTGGGCCCCGAAAACACGTCAGTCTTTTCGACTATCCTGGGAAATCTTCATTTACATTGTATGTCCTAACACATAACCTGTTATGTGGGCTATTTTTCAACATGCCTTGATAATAAATAGTCTCTTATTGTAGTTACCAATGTCCTCGTTGTAGTACACATAAATACAGTAGATAAGTTCCTATAGAAATGCGTTGTGTCACACGTAGAAAATTCCTCCAAGGAAACCTTATCTTACTGCATAAGTATTTTGATGTAATAATTCTACTTTTGAAAAGTTATTTCTGCCAATCTCGAAGTTACTGCGGACTATACATCTGCAGCTTTTTCGACCGCCGTTGAAATTCACCTGAACTTAGTGAGCACATAAGCGTTAGTTTGCAAATCACCGTATCGAGGGCATCAATCAAAATTCACACGTACCACAAATGCACAATTACGCCCCACCCTATTTAAAATGGTTTGGCTGAAACTGGCTTAGGCCGAAAAGTTAACCGTGGGAAACCTTAGAAAGATGCGTACGCACACTAAATTCATACAAAAAAGCACGTAACTACTGAACCTGCGCAGTTGACGTTGGTTCCGGATAATAGATGACTACTGCATGATTTTCGGGTAACTGTCAGCACAATCAGAACTTCCACTGTTGTTGAGCCAGCAGTCGCCTTTAATTTCTGGTCGGATATTAAGTAACGTGAGTTAAAAGATACCCTAGATCGAATTCATTCAGACTGAGTATCCATGAAGGAACCAAGTCACTTGTCACAAGAAGAGAAGGCACTCACCGGATGAGGTGTATTGGTGGTCTGACGTTTCAAATAACGAATTCGGCTGCCCATCTGCAGTGCTTAGAGTGTCATGTGGGCCGTCAGTTTCAGATGTGCGACTGGTGGTCTCATATTGCCGACCTAGCGAATTATTAAGCTCAACTTCGACATCAGACCAAAAATGTCGCCCTCTCGGCGAACGCCTTCTCTTCTTCCCACATTATACCGGGGATCATGTTTTTACTGCTATGCTCAAAAAGTGTTTCAACCTGGTGGACTATGTCCTTGCTGGGAAGATTTCTCCTCTCGCAGCAGTTGAACCTCAGCAAGTTCTATTAGGGCAAGCGGACCACAGTCTTTCGACTGTCAATAGTCTAGTTACGTGGCGCACCAGGAACGGATAGCGTTGAGCGATTTAATGGAGGGTTGGCTATCTGCAGTTCCTGATGTCTAAGGTGGACGTTCTAGTACTACACCAGGAGACAGGTGAAACTACGTAGGACGCCTACTAAAATTTCCCATGTAGTTTGAGATTTTTCATTGGTAACTGACGTGCCAGATCAGTGCTCAGCCCCGCCCGGAGCTTGTATCGACGCATAATCCGCCATCGTTTTCCGCCACAGCCAAGAACCTGGTTATGTCGTTGCAAACCCTCTAGTCTGGTTTGCTTTATCTGTCGGCCGCACAGTCTGCACCAAAATTCACGGTCCCACTTGCGGCTGCGGTTGGGCTTGACTTATCTCAAATCGCCTTCAGAAATAGTCTTAACTCAAACCGCCTTAATAATACCCTTGGTTGACACCAAAAGTTTAGCAACAAGTCAGTATAAGGAAGATTGGTCGAGCACCGGAACTGTCTACTGTGCTGATCCTTCTAGCTCATGCTGGAGTCCAGCGTTAGAGATAGTAGTAGGGCCTAGCAGTCAATCATCGATCGATAACGCAAGCCTGGAGGTAACTGCGCGGGCCTCTGTACGCCGGCGCCAAATCGATAAATCGGCTGACGGAGTTCTCATCTGAGGCCCAGGTTTCAATCAGTTCTCGGTCTGCCTTGTTCCCGGCGTGGGCGATTATTTTGGTGGCTACGACGTTAAACTCGTGACCCATTTCGTGGGTGTGGGCGGCCGCCTGCGGTAATTTCTTTCCTCGTCGCACACCCAGCTTATGTTTGTGTGTGCGCAGAGCGTGCATTCAGTCTGATCTGTCTAGTTACAAGGACAATTTTGGCACGGGATGCGACACATCACCTAAATTGCTCTTGCGAATTTAACCGGTCTTTACATTTCATGACCATAATGCGCATGGTGGATTCGGGCCGGTGTGCAATAACAACACTTGGTTCCGCACCAACACGCTCAGTCTCTTCTTAAACTTCCTTAATGTGTGTCAGAGAATACCATATCCTTGATGTGGCTGTTTGGGTTCGCTGAGGGCGACCACGTATGCAACGACCTATAAATACCTTCGGACAGACATTTTGCACGAACTGGTCACGGAGTTAAGGTGCTCTTTACTCCGCATTACTGCAGCGAGTCTAGATCCGTTCGTAGGTCCTTTTCACATAGCTTCGTTAATGAGCCACCGGGGGTTGCTGTGAAAACCGAGAAGCTGTGTGATGTTCGTTGTCCTCTTATAAACCGTTGTTTCAAGTTTACTGTAAGATTTCGTCCGGCGACCACACCGAGGAACGGCAGCTGCTGTTCTTCATCCCTCGTAAATTTTACGTCAGGGAAGACTGCGTTGAGCAGGTTGTAGAAATTTCGTAGCATGTCCTTCTTTACGATAACAAATGTGTCGTCTGCGTAACGGCGCCAACATACCGGCTCATCTAGCTACCTTAGGACCCCTTCTGCCACTGAATCTGAGACCGGTGAACCCATTGGAGTTCCCTCGATCTGCTCATGGGTCTCTCTGACAGAAACGAAGTAAGTCTGTTGGCGGAAATCAAACAGCCTCGTGAGGTGCTCAAGTTTGAGTGGACTCTGAGTCTCCTCGTACGCCCCTTCAGGTGTCTTGCTCAAGACTTCGCGCGCCAAGTTTGGTAGGATGGACTTGAATAACGATTTCATCCCAACTGAATCCTCGGAACTCGGAGGTCAATGAGAAATTGCGAGACTGATCGAAGTAAGGTAGTCGAACTACCCCCGAGAAACTTCAGTCCTAAGTACATCCATTTTGTAAATTATAGCTGAGGCTGCCTTTTAGGCAACGATTGTCAACAGTGGGACGCTTGGTTTGTGGATTTTTGGCAGGCCATATAATCGAGCCAGAGCAGTGTCAATTGTTTCATTTGGCGCCATTCATTCTCTGTGATCACATTTCCGCGTCGGTATTCTCTAGGTCGATCCACCACTGCTTTGGGTTGTGAGTTGTGTGCTGGTCTGTAGAATTCTCTGTCATCAGAAGGGTTTCAGCCATCTCATTATAACCTCGGTTCATAAAGACAGTTGATCGTCTCTCGTCAGCAGGCAGAATGATAAGTCTGTCGTCCCTCCTCGGTCCTCTCCCTCTGCGAAATAAATTGGGTTGGTCTGTGTGCCATCACAAACGAGGTAACACGTTGTCGGACGGAGTGTTTCTTGCCGTCAGTTGTTTCATTCTTCGAAAGCATGGCTTCCAGGGCTGCAATAAGGTCGGCGGGATAGACATATGCATCGTTGAAACAAGTTTCATGGCGTAGTACTCGTAGGCGCTGCTCTGTTAGCTGCTTAGACTAGCGTTTGTCGACCAAATTTGAGTTTTCTGTGTCTGCTGGTTTTAAGTCAGTCATTTTCCGCCCAAAACTCCTCTCTCCTTGGTTTTCCTGTACTGTGCCATAGCAGAAATCGTCTTTCCAAGATCCTCCGTGATATAAGCACCGAGAATTATGATCGCCGATTGACACCGCCGTTTACAGAAATGCAAGGTTAAGATCGAGAAGAAGAAGAAGAAGAAGAAGAAGAAGAAGAGGAAGAAGAGGAAGAAAAAGATGAAGAAGAAGAAGAAGAAGAAGAAGAAGAAAAAGAAGGAGAAGAAAGAAGATGAAAGAAAGAAGAATGAAGAATAGAAGAGAGTGTGTCCAAATTCACGGTGGACGTGACCTCAAGCGCGGAAAAAGCTAAACAGTCTGTCTACGCAGGCCATACAGGATCTGGACTCTGGCTCTACGTGTGCCAAGTCTCATGCGTAGGCGGACTCGGGTACCAATTAGGCGGAAGTGCTATAAGAAGCACATTGCGAAGAATCCATTTCAGCCTGGATCTCAATCCTGAGTTGGAACGGGTTATCTAGTCAGTGGGCGGACTTCCAAGTCAAAAATTTAGCGTATCAGAAGGGTGCTTATTAGTGAGGAATAGGCGGTAGGTGCGAGCTGGATCGACCTCACCCTCTCTTCCCTATGGTATACGTCATCGGCTTGTTTGAGTCACATGTATTGAAGATTGCGATTGGACGCATTGGCTGGTGTGACGGGAGGTCGCCGTCAGTCGCGTGCCAGGCGCGGACTCCAATCTCACATACGTGGTACGTGCCACAAAGGTCACATTGAGGAGAAACCATTGCAGCCTGACCCCGTTACATAGAGGAACTGCGTAGTCCCGTCAAATTGCAAGCTTCAGTTCTTGACTGCTAGAGCTTCGTGGTAGGTTCAGGTGCGACAGGTTTATCGCATGAGATGATTTGCCATAGGAAGAGTACCGCAAGATTGACCTCATTCCCTCTACGTAGATTTTGCTCCAGTGACCTATCCGAGCCTTTCATTCTGACGGTGACGAGGTTGAGCACAGTGGCTGACATAGCCTCAGCCTTCAC
>CACRXP010000036.1:909010-930239 GCA_902702965.1 Spirometra erinaceieuropaei | reverse complement strand
CTAATATTGCCTCCGCAGTATGAGAGAACGCAACAGGAATATCTACGTTAAACACCCGTCATTACCCACCTTCCTTTGCATTTCCTCACCCTTTCTGCTGCCTTTAGTCAAGTGTCGCGACGGTGACTTCCGATGTGGTAGTGGAGAGTGTATTCGTCCACAACAGCAGTGTGATGACCGACGGGATTGTGCGGATGGCTCCGACGAACTGAACTGCGGTATGTCCACACTTCTTTGGCTGCTCTCTTGAACTCTCTTGTCTCTGTGTTCACACCCGCGTAACTCTTTGACTGAGCTTTTGATGCAGTTTCGATGGGAACAACGGAGCCGCAAACCGTCCTTTCATACTGATGCCATTCTACTTGCATTCCTAAAAGTCTAATCTGCAGGTTCAAGAAGAAGCAGCAAGCAGTCCATTTTTGAAGTGATTTAGGATACTCGAGGAAAACCCTGATCAGGGTATGCGTCGAAAAGGTTTTGAAGGAAACCATATCCCTCAGATCCACTATGCACGGAGGGCTTGGTGCAACAGATCTAAGTGCGTGGTGTACAATGTCATGGTTTACTCGAGATATTTGGCACATTTGTTAAGGCTCAGAGTCAAAAGGTTCAAGTTATGATACTTGTAACATTTAAAGTCGAATTAACGTCATATCAAAAATGAGTGTGTTGACTGTTTTCGAAATTTTCTGTTTACTGATGACACGAATGGCTTCAGCATGATTGTAAGAAGAGGACTATTGACGTCTGTAGCTAGCTCAGCCTGATTCACTTGCGTGCTTACTGGATCCGGCAACCCAACTTCATGACACGTTTTTCTCCCTCTCGTTGACGAGGGAATTTGCTGGAATTCTTACGATGCATCAAAAGCAGAACTTGGCCACTTCTCCTGAAAAAACCTACAACTGACTTCATTGCGTGTTCAGTGCCATTAAGTGTTGAGGTAAGCGCTGACAGCATGCAATGAGGCGTTTGTCAAACCGCTTGTAGGTTGCTGTGCAGCAAATAACGAAGGGGACTATTTTAACCCACAACACGTGTAATAACCTTCATTCCGGATTGATCGGACTTAATGCCGCTACAGATTACAGGCATAGCCATCTCGGGCAAAGCCCGCTGTCTTTCTTTCGCTGACTTCGTGCTCTGTTTTGCTTAACTGAGAAATGTTCATTAGTTATGAACTGGCTGAATCGTTATGCATCGACGTAGCAGGGCAGATTGTCCTCATCTGCATTTGACTGGTGTCATTATGACGCGGATCCAGTTCAACGACGGAATTGAACTGCTTTGAAACGAAGGAGGTGGCCCCACCCATACAATAACAATCAACTATTGTCACACTTTCTGACTTGCACGATTTGTAGTATGACCTTTAACTTCCTCACCCTTCCTGCTGCCTCTAGCCAAGTGTCAAGACGGTGACTTCCGATGTGGCAGTGGAGAGTGTATTCGTCCACAACAGCAGTGTGATGACCGACGGGATTGTGCGGATGGCTCCGACGAACTGAACTGCGGTACGTCCACACTTCTTTGGCTGTCCTTCCGAACTCTTCTAACTCTTTGTCCATGTTCAAAGCTCAGCAACGCTTTGAATGCCAGTTTCGGCATCATACATCGGTCCGCTTTCGTGAATACAATAGCAGAAACTAGAATATAGCTGATCTGACTGACTGTACGGCCGTCGTTTAAATATCCAGTTAGCAGATGTCTTTGGCGATGCTGCGAACTCCTTTTGTTGACGGGCATTCGGTTTGGTTAGGCAAATTTAGATATTCTCTGTCATTGATGCTTTGACAGCCAAGCCAAAAACGGTCAAAAAGGCGAGCTTTTAATGATTTACCGTGTCCAGTTTGACCATTCCAGTTCCCAGCTTCCTTCATCAGATCTCCGCAAGGTGTCTTTCAACCAACTCTTGCAGGTGCGAACGGGTGGTTTCCTCATTTCGCTGGTCGGCAGCTGTTGTTTGTGTATGCACGGGGATGGTATAGATGTTAGTGAAGCGACCCTTCAGTAGTGCGTAGAGCATCCGGTCGCTCACTGATTCTCATACAAGTAAAACATGGTTCACTTGTTGCAGGGGTGCGGTCGACACGCCGTATGAGCCAGGAGAGCCGCCTGGGCCCGCGTCGGTTATATAAGAGGAGATCAGAGTCGACCTCGAAGCCTTATTTTTCCAAGGACTTAGGTAGGGGATTCAGACTTCAGATTGGTAGCGGACATCTAGTTTTTACTGCCACATTTATTAACTTGCAGAACTGTTAATATTGTCGTGCGTCTCCTTACCCTTCCACCTGCGTGTAGTCAAGTGTCGCGAAGGTGACTTCCGATGTGGTAGTGGAGAGTGTATTCGTCCACAACAGCAGTGTGATGACCGACGGGATTGTGCGGACGGCTCCGATGAACTGAACTGCGGTAAGTCTGCATTCCTGTGTCCGCCCTCTCGAACTTTTTGCGATGGTGAGAGTACTTCTTGTTGCTGGGACGATAGAATGTTCCGGACTTGGTTTTCAGAGGCTGGATTATACGGAGTCCGATAAAGGCGCACTTCTTTAGCATGAACTATTTCCGGACGTATATGGAAGCTATGTTAAAGTTAGGCACCAATAGGCCGTAGATGGGATCTACTTGTTTATCACCCAATATTGATGAATGGCAAGGGCTGACATGTCTAAAATACCACACGACTAATTTAACATGGCGTTAGGTTCTACTGTCTATAGCTTATTATGGAGACTGTGCTATGTTGTCACTTGGCAGTTAAAAGGGAGATCACAGCATTTGCGAAGATGATGCTTTGATTTTCTTAAAGTTCTAGACTAACTAGTGCTATAAAATTTATTGATCTACTTCAAGAGGAGAGCAATTAAGCCTTTCTATCGCTCAACCATGGTTTCTTCATGTGAACGGTGACTCCAGTGACTCATTTGCTGGGCACTGACTTGCTTTCCGTGTATATGATGTAAAGACCTCATCATGCGTAAAAGGTGGACTTTAACCATTAATAGTGAAAAGCACACGCGCGCTTAGCCTATGCGTTTAGTATCGCTGAGTGCTGTAATGGAGCGTTTTTTAAGTTGACTGTGCGCTGCTATGTGCAACCTTCCGCACTGGCATATTTTGGATCGAGTAAGCGGCGAAGAGACTTTCAGGTGAGTGCGCATAGACAAGGCATTTGAACGCAGAGTAGTTAAAATCACTTTCGTAACCGAACGCGAGTACCATTCATTCGTTGATCGTTACCTAAAGGTTCCCAGTCAATAGAGATAGCGAAAGTGTATGTTAGATAAATTTAATAGTAGGGCACCAAATATGGACCGGCCCTTAGTGCAGGTGGCCTCGAACTAACTTTCAGAGGCTACGGTTACTATTAGAGTTAGTGCTAGTGTTAAGAGGATAAGAGTTAAAGTAGGCATCCGGAATAGGTTTTTTCCCAAAATTTAACATAAGACTACCGGTAGTATGAAGTCCTTATTGCATGTCCGACCAATCTAATAGATCCAGCATTCATTTCCATGCTTTGCAAGCCTAAAATCAGCTGTTGAATCTACGCTGGCAAAAGCGCCTATCTAATTCCAGCCCTCCTGGTTCGTCTACCTGGATACTCTGGTAATTAAACCTCCCGGCAATTCTGTACGCAAAGGCAACCAGTTACTCGGTTGTCGTTAACCAACAGTGTTACTTTCCACCAACTGGAGAAGCGCTTGCTCGGAATTAAATTAAGTTGCTAATAAAGAAGACATATTGCGCATTTAATGGGGATCCTTTAGTGAATGGCTGATACTTTGAGACGACTAATATGTTCTGCCTTAGATGTGTGAGCGCTGTACGTTTTGAAAGCATTCAAATCATCCATTGAAGTACTAGCCCAATTTCTGCAGGTTTAAATTTTCCGTTGCTATAGTTAAATGTCGCAATGGCGATTTCCGATGTGGCAGCGGTGAGTGTATTCGTCCACATCAGCAGTGTGATGACCGACGGGATTGTGCAGATGGCTCCGACGAATTGAACTGCAGTACGTTCACACTTCCTTCAGCTGATCTCCTAAATTATTTTGCCTCTTTGTCTCCGTTTTTTGGTGACATACCGTAATCTACTTCCTCGAATGTGTCATTGTTTGAACAGTTTTGTCGGCGAAATTCGTTAATACATACAGTGATTGCAGTAAAAAAAATCCAATCGGAATTTCGTGTAGAGCAACCATAATTACCTAACTTCACTTCAGTGGTGCTACTTTGTTGACCGTGCTCTAGCGACGGCTGTGAATATCGATTACACTGACATCAACAGGCGGCGATTTGTTATTATTTGCCGTAATGGCTATTCGCGATAAGGCATTATAAGTTATCCTGCTAATACAAGTCACGTCCATCTGTATCTATAAGTTCACACGTAGTGGCAAATGTCAGCCTATTGAGCGCATGTAAAGGCACTTGGCAGTTGGGTTGACTGGACATTTGCGGTAATATCTGCTGAGGCCGAAAAAGGTAAAAGGAATTGCAAGTACGAGGTTCTGTTAGATACTTAACACGCGGTGGATCGACTGACAACATTTAGGATCCAACTTCGACCAACGGCCCGGTGGCTCTCCGGTATTTAGACGCTGCAGTAACCCGGAGAAAGAAAGCTACATCTGTGAAAGCATTTGAAGATCACGCGAGCCATCCCTCACTGTCATGGTAGGAAGCAGTGCGTGATAACACTTTATGCTCTCCCCGTCCCTCAGTGGCTTGCGCTTGGCAAGTTTTCGAAGTGAACAAAACTCTCACCTATACTAACTAGTTCCCTCTCCTGCTTCGCACAAGGTGCATCCTCAGTTCTGGCTAGCGCTCCATGCCGTCAGTTTACCGATCTCATATGACCGCCATCGGATGTATTCGTACTCATAAGCCTGAGTATGCAATGAGCATTCCTGGATAAACATGACGTCACGGAATCCGTAACGTGTACGTGTTTCACCACCATCGCTTCGTTAAAAAGTTTTCCTGGAATAGATGGTCAGGCCCGTGGACTGGTGAGTTGAAATATGGTCTCAGTAAGGAAGAGTTGCTTGAGTGAGCTTTAACTACTATGAAGTATGCAAATTATTCCTGAGGTGTACAACAGCCGTCAGCATATTAGTTTACGAAGGAGCAACTTTACAAACAGTTCGGCCGTCGATTTCGACGATGTTGATCGTGTGCTGCACAGCAGGGATGGTGACTTGCGCGTGAGTTAGTTTATAGAGATAATAGACTTGTGTTGCATCTATCGCACTCTCTCCTCCTCCCCTAACTGGGAAACCTGTCGTGACAGAATCAAAAAGGTCGAAGACGGGAGATTGCGCAGTGGTTGACACGACGAAAACCGGCACCTAGGCTTGTCACCACTCCCCAGTTTCACAACAAACACTTGGCCAAGACTATACTGAAAGATCTAAAAACATAAAAGAAATATTAAAGGCGGTGTTGCGTTGTTGAGAAATGCCCATTTTTTTAGAAAAGCGCAATATCTCGAAAACGTCCGAAATGGCTCTTATTTAGTTAATTTCGTTTTCAGATGTATAGAATGTGTTCTCATGCCTCAAACGTAGTAAATATGAAAGTATAAATAAAATAACGTCTAGTAACAGTGTTTTATTGAAGTTTACATCTAAATATCGTTTAACAAGTAGTGTGGTTTCATATGTGACGATTTGGCAACTGCCTACATTCTGAGTGTAGATTCCAAAACTAATATGCCTTTGATCATTAAGAAAACTTTCCTTAATAAGTTACCTCTTTAGGAAGTGCTTTATTACTGCACTCCGTTCTTTACATTTTCGCACGGTGAGACCAAGAAAAAATATGACACTTTTGCCGTTTCTTTCACGGTCCTAAGCAATACTAATATTTTTCTAACGTAAACGTAAGAGCCTGCCTTCCTCTATACATTGAGGCCATTTTCACTGTTTTTGCTCGCTTTTAGACTCCGTTTTTCGATTATGAATGCACGGCAGAGCGCCCATATAAATACTGATATTTTGCTGAAACTATTAATATTTTGCTCATTCTACTTCTGGATAAGGTATGCACAGAAGCTAAACTACACGAGACGTAGTGCTTCATATGTTTAAAGATGGAAATGACCATTCGGTGGTGGTTATTTAAGTGACATCAGGTACAATTTTCCAAACGGCAAAACAATTTCGGCCCATTTAGACGAAGGAATCCCTATCTGCGTTATTACTGATTTTTAGGACGCCAAATCGCACAGATCCGCTAATTTGACCTTTAGGAACTGATAAAACCTCTGGCTTTTTTAAAATAGCATTTGAGTTTGCAAATTGATTTCCATGGTTTAAATCGGACATAAAATGAATTTTCAAGTCCAGCTAAATCTGTGTATAAAAACTCTCGCGGGCAAAGTACTATACCTTCAATGAAAAAGTCACTCAGATGCGTAACTATAGTCTAGGACATGCATTAGCATAGGAAATTGCAGGAATATATTCCAACGTCCACTTTCGCTAAAATTAACCGATATTTTACTTCATATAATCACGTAAACACCATTTCTGTACAAGAAAAGGGCATTATATTATAGAAAGTAGATGAGCGAACAAAATGCGCAACGTTAAAGACGTCCAGAAATTTTCGCATCAGTTTCCATTATCAGAGTTAATGAGATAGGTCACGTACTGTATATGGGATTACATACAGCAGTGTAATGGGTGCGTGATTGTTCAAGTGCCTCAGGTGAACGCCTTATCAGATGCCCATTTGGGCCTTAATGAGGTCGAACTGTTTTGGCAGAGGGGTATCCCATCTGTCATCAGACAGTCCTCTGGGCGTGTCACGTTAGATCTGGTTCACATGCACTAAACTTCACCTTTAGAATCTCCGATCTCTCAGAGGTGGGAATGCCACAGAAGCTACACGTAAAAGGAGTCATTGCAGCTTAACTTTCATTCCATAGGAGGACCGTATTACCCCGTCAGGCGCCAACTTCTCATGCCCCAGTTCTTAGTGCGTTAAATTTACCATAAGGGAGGAAAGCGCCGGCGTGACATGCGAGTGAATTCTATGGTATCGACCTGTCTTCTTCTTATTTTCCACATAGCAGCGGTTTGACCGAGTCAGATCGACTTGGACGAGATAGGTCGCAAAACCAAATAGTCAATGCACGCATGTCGTACACTACCTTGTTCCATCCCATATTCACAGGGCTCCACTTTGGAGCTTCGAGGGGGTTAATATGCAGCCTAGTGAGTTTGTGCTATTATTTTACTGAATATTTTTTATAGATTATCATATGACTAAATACAACCAAGCAAGCGTCGGATGTCCTGGTGAAGCGTGTGGGGACAGGTGAGACCTAAGTGGTTGGGGCATATTGGGGCTTTAGGCGCTGGCGCGCCAGTCGCGATGCGATAGATTCACGGGTGAGCTGCCAGACCGATGCGAGGGACAGTCGCAATGCGCACGGGCTGGAACTGAGTTCACCTGGTCGGTGGAAAAGGCGACAGGGCAACAGAAGTGTCCACATCGGCAAGCCTCCTCCAGTGGTTCCTGTTCAGAGAAGCGGACCTAACTGAGAGCCGTGAACTCCACTTTGTTGCAGGTTAATTCCCGTGTAGTCGGAAGGTCCCTTCCTCCCTGTTGGATATTCTAAAACGAAAGAACATTCCAGGTTACCAGAGTGGGCAGCGTCACACTCGCAGTCTTTGGGCCCGTGGGAGATTTTTGTTTTCCAAGTGCATATTTGGTGTCCGCAGGACACAATCAGTATACTAGCAGCGGGTCATACCAGAGTATTTAACGGCCTATCCCTTACCTTCCTCCTCCCATCCCAGAAAGGGTAAAACGATGTCCGCCTAAATAGTACAGCTAGTTCATCCAAGATGGCAGTCGTATTTCGCCGAAAGTCACGATTGTGCCCCAGTGGGAGGACGACCTAAACTAGTCTGGGCCGCCTACGGGACTACATATCACCCTCTCCTCAGGCTTTTTGTATGGCAGTGGGTATTGGGGACTGGAGAAAAAGTAGGGACTGACGGGTGTGTTGACACAAACACACGAATATGCAGCTTAGTCAGTGTCATCTGATTTAACTCACCGGACGTGTGGCTGCCTTGCCGAGAACGGCTTCCTGCAGCCACATATGAGTGCTGGATGTCAGGGTGGAGCAAAGCGTCAGTATCAACCAGGTTCATTGATGCCTATCGCAATGGTCTCCAGTGTATTGTTACAAATATCTGTTACGACCGTGGTCGTACCCTATCTGACTGACCTAGATGGTGTGCGAACGTTTACCATCCCATGCATGGCGGTCTGCGTCAGTGTGCCTGCGGCAGAGTACCTTTGTCAGTGTATAGTCGTGTGACGGCCATCAAAGCGCATTGGCGAACCGGGAGTGATCGTACAGCTCCAAGATGCGTCTCTGCCCCCGACAACCCGTACTGCTCAAAAATTAATATCCATTTACTTTCTCATACTTATTTTGCCAGAAATCATATTCATGTAGCGTCGAAGTAGTGAGGACACTCAGAGTGCCGCAATAATCAGCGCCCAATCCCATTTCGTAGAAGTCGTGTATTCTATACAATCAGTGGCGGTTGGAACCCCGAAGCGCGGCGGGATCTGGGCCTGCGCACGCTCGCCTGTCCGCTGGTACGATGCGGGCGTGAGTGTGGTGTGGGAGTACATCAGCGTCAGCTTGGTAAGTTGATTGGGCGATCTAAAAGTTTGTGGGCGTCCATGATTGGCTAGCCTCGAGGCTGGATGTGCGCATGTTCTAGCCGCTGGGGGTCGTGATCACATGATTCCTTGAACGGCGTAGGTGTCCGAGGCGGAAGGCTTATACGCCTCTGAGGCTCTACATTCACTTTTGCTTTTGTATTTAAAAGACATGTATTTTGATTTTTAAGGGGTGTTAGCTACCTCCTGCTTTCGTGTCGGTTCCTGGGTAATTTGATTCACAGACACGTAATAGAAGCAGTACTCACCCGCGCTCACCCTGCGTGACTAATTACTCTCCTAGACAAGGTCTGCACAGAGAACATGGAGACGGGAGGTCATTGTCTGTCAATCGAATGAGAGCCGGGGAACTGTGACCTTGCTGAGACTGCCTGGGCAGAGAAATTGGCCACGCAGGGTACATACGGGTGGGAGCTGGTTTTAGTGCCAGCGTCGGTAAACCAAATGGCCCAAGAACCCTCACGAGTGGTTGGATTTCGGCCAATTAAAGACTCGTCTGTGAGCAATCAAGCCATTATCGCATCACGTCCAACCCTCTGCGATGAATGATGGTCACTAATTTTGATGCGTTTGCATTGATATAAAAACTGCATCCCATGAATCCTACAACCCTCGTGCGTGACATTACCCTTATCTGATTTTGGCTCTAGTGTTGAGTTTGAGTGTAAGTCCGAAATGCCAGCCGAATACAGCTCTTGCCCCAGTGGCCGTGTCTCCCTCCCTACTGCCTCTAGGGACTCGGGTTTGCCTTCCTATCTTCTGCTCTATTTTAACCCCAATAGGCTATTTAGTTTCGTACCCACGTTTTCAAACTTAAGTTCTGTATGCGTTCTATGGGGTAAAATAGCATATCTCTGTCTAGGCTTCATGAACATACACGCTGGTAATTGTGCAATCTTCCAATTGATATTGATCCCGTCGCGTGGTCCAAGAATTGCACTAGTAAACGCGCAGGAGAAACGTGTCAGCGCACATTGAATGATCAACATTGTACGTCTTCACAAAATCAGATGAGCTCTTTCGTCGAGTAAAAGGTTTTAAGAAAAGGCAGTTTCCCATGAAAAATATTACAAATTACCTGCTTGTTCAACCCCTCCATTATGATATGACTGCACTCACAAAGCCCCCAAAAGTCCTTGCAGAAGAATTTGCCTCTGCCTAAATAGTCGACTCTTAGCTATTGTAAGTTTCTCAGGTTATCATAAAGGGACTTCTACGAACGCAAGCGCCCCGTAAACAGCTCCATGTGGTGTGGTCATTTTCATTGTTTTTTATGGATAATTCTCTCATATAGGATGAATGCACAACAAGGCCTTAATAGCACCCGCTTTGCAAGCAATTAAATCTTCCTCCTGTTTTATACTTGAGGGAGGGTGAATGTCCATCTTAAGAAAATGGGACTTTATGAGGCCCCTGCACGAATACTCATATATTATACTATCCTCGGCTTCATAATTATTGTTTAAAAATTATTCAGTTGAACTCCCTTGTGTTTCGTAATCCATGAGCGCCAATAGATTTTCTTGCAGAGATATTTCTGGTTGGGGTGGTTAGGATAAGGGTCAAAGTTGAGACACGGCAATGGGTACCCCGCTGAAATTTAGCGCCAGGCCACCTGAGGAGGTTCTTCAAAACACTCTTTACACAAGTGAACAAAACGTGAACGTTGTAAGGTATTTCCCGTCAGGTCGGAAAACTGCCAACAGTCGTATTGACAAGGATGGGTCTGCCAGCCTGCGTCCTGGGCACTGCCAGCGCAAATGCATATCACGCGTCGGTCTGGCTGATCACTTGCGAATCCATCGCACAGAGAACCACTGTCTGGAGCACCAACATGCATCCACTGCACCCGCCTCAACCACCCCCACCGCCAACGCACATTCAGTCATTGAATATGCCTACGCGGTCTTATGCGTATCCATGAAAACCTGCGATAAAACATCGTCGGTCAAACCCTATCACTACATATCTCCTCCCCAGAACATAAACTACGCATTAACACACTCTTATCACCCACCACAAACACAGAATCGACACCTCTTGCCTGAGCGCGAATCGTGCTCTTCGTTTCCTTTCCTGTGTAGCCTCCATGGCGCTGTAACACATGTGAGATCCGAGCAGTCTACCCTTTGGTGTGAAATCCTGACGCGCTGTATGAGACAGGTCGTTTGCACGCGTGCCCCCAAAATGGGCTACGAGGTAGATGTGCCAGACAAACACGGGATCACATTGGATTCTGGTGGATGTTATCGGGAATGAGCACCCCATAACAAATGCCAACATTCGGGGTGTAGTGGCAGGCCCAGTTGCCAGTTCATGTCGCGCCAGCAGAGGTCTTTTGTCGTCGTTGTTGTTGGTTAAAATCCTGGCCAGGCGTGTGTTATGGACCAGGAGGTGTGGAGCAGTATGCGTAAGTGCGAGTACAGCCGCACCATTTACCTGCGCCCTTCCCCACCTCCGATCTTATTGACTATGTCTTGGCATCTGGACCAGGTGGGAAAGGAAGAGAGAGTGCGGTAGGTACTGCGCAAGTTCGCTCTCACCATAAACTAATTCACACGCAAGTCACCGTGCCTACTCTCACCATGTTGTGGAGCACACGGTTGAAATCGTCGGACACGACGATTGAACTGTCTTATCGCAATCGCAGACGGGCTGTTTTTAGTTCTGTCAGTCACTGCGCCCAATCCCACACCAGACATCTGACCGGCTCGGGCAGTGGATTGGTGGCTGGGAGAGGGAAGAGCGAGTGAGGCCGAATATCTTGACGCGCATTACTCACTTTAACTTTTCTGAGGCGCTCGAATCTGTGATGGTGAATTAAAGGCCGTGGCCTCGACGACTGCCAAATAACGGGGTAAATCGGTCCTCCTCTCAGGACGGAGGATCAAGCTCGAATGGCTCCTGCTTATCATGGCCTTTATGTCCCTCTCACTCAGTTTTGCTCCGAGCTGGAGTCCCCCTTTTCTTGTTGTGTGAAATCCTTGACCTTTATGTGTGCGCCCTATCCCCCTTTCAATCTTCTTTACTCTGTTTTGACGGAAGGTCCAGGAGAGTGAGGAGAGAGTGTGCGGCTGATGCATCGCAAGTCTACCACCACTATAAGCTAATTCACGCACAAGTCACCGTCTCCGTGCCCATCCTTACTGTGAGGCACACGGTGTACATCGGCGGTAACGTCATGCGAACTGTATTTTCGGTCACTGCAGACGTTCATACGGTGACTGCCGATCGACGATGTATGAGTGAGCAATAGAGCTGGCTACTGCTAGACCTTCAGCAATTTTCACAACTGGGAAGCTTGGTCATTTGAAGTGCACAGCCATGTGAACGTGACAGCGCAAACAATTGTACTTTGCCTCGGATCTCGAACATTCATACTCCTCGCAGAGTTCCACTGAGCTAGACACCAACCTTCTTGGCACTTTTTCTTACTTTCAGGCTTATTACTGGATATTTAGATTAGCGAATCTGTGCGGATTTGTCTTTTTAGTATAATTTGCCTTTTTAAAATTCCAGTAAAGTGTCTTGAGGGTGATTTCAAGTGCGCCAGTGGAGAATGCATTCGCCCGCAACAAAAGTGCGACGGAAGACGCGATTGCGCTGATGGCTCCGACGAGACCGACTGCGGTAAGTCGTACAGTCTTCGAATGCCCCGTTATATGCTACCGCATCGCCTTTGCTGCGTTCTTCTAGTGAACCTCACCGCAGCTCACCTCTTTTGTAAGGCGGATTTCCTCAAGCCGGTGACTACAGCAAAACAAAGCATTTCGTTTGAATGAGCCAAAAACTCAGCTGTTCCGAAACCGCTGAAAAATAATGACGCAAATCAGGAGTGATCGGGGCTCTTTTCAGTCAAAAGCGCATGTTTTCATATTTCGAATTTCCTCGTAAGTTTCTCAACTAACCAGCTCTTGGTCATTTGGCTTACGTTAGGCGTTCTGCACAACCCTTGACATAATGAAGTAACTACTAGGATGCGATGTGATGTCGTGATGTGTCAGTCGGGCGGATTTTGGTGTTCGGGTGGTTGTCGTTTTAGGATCCACTGACCTCGCGACTGCTGCTTTAAGTTGTTTTAATATTTCTGAACAGAATAACTTTATTTTGAAAGTTGAAAAAGTTAACCACAGAAAATTCTGCGGAACTTGGCCCGTATAGGTTACCTGTAGACCCTAAAAATTGGGGTTTGTAAGACTGCTTTTACATCGCTAGTTTGTACTTGCAACCGCACGGTGGAGTTGGTTTGATGTTAATTAAGTATGCCCCTTAACTTGATTGTGGTAAAACAGGCATTATTGATGTGATCACTGAAGTAAACACAGCTAGAGATACACTCATACAAACACTTCGAACGGCCGCCTGCATTTGTCCTTATTGCGCATGTATTGGACTTTAAAAGTGGTTTGACATATTCCAGCGGCGGTGTGCTGATCGTCCCAGCGTTGGCTAATTAAGTTTTGTGCAAACTGAGAGGCCATTTTAAATAGCGAACTATTTCCGCCTGCCCCTTTTCAGATCCTGTCTTAGTCGTTCTTGTTGATGCCAGATAGGCGGATTGTTACTACTGATCTCCGTCCGGGATGATTAGGATATAAGCGAGTAATAAGATAGGACACGGGTAGCCTTGCGCTAAAGCCCAGAAAAGGTATCTATTTCCATATTCTGACCCTAACTGTGACATTAACCCCAACCCATACCTTAAGTCAAACCCAATCCCTAATCTGCCTGGGATTTAGCGCAAGGCCACCTGTATTATGGGAAGGAAGTTCATATGCCCGTGCCCTACCAGGAATAATAATGGTATAATCCACGTGCATAAGTATAACTCTCGACAGGATTATTTGAAGCTAACTCAATCTGAGTCTAAATTTACTATTTTAAGGGCTCTGCTCCCTCCCGAGGTGGTTTGGTGTAGTTGGCGGCGAAAACTCGGCACTCAAACCCACAACAAGATTTGCTACTTCAGACTCCTTTAAAAACAATCTTCACAGTTCTGTATTCTTGCTCTTCTACCCGCTAACTTTTTGCCGACCGTAAGTTGAACGGTGACAATCTTGTTCCCAGCCTAACCAAGTCAAAAACTTCCACATTTTGGCGTTTTTTTACTGCCGCCAAAGTCAGCCTTTGTCGCTGTCATAAGGAAGTTTAGGTAACTGTGGGCAACTTCATGTCAACGCCCCACTTTCCAAAACCAAAAGTAAAAAAAGTGGAAAGTGGTCAGGGCTTTCGTCTTCTGTGTGACTTAATTTTACTAGGCGGTGACTGAAATGCATTATGCAATTCGGCCAAAAATAACTGTTAATTAAGTGAGCCTGGTAGTCGTCTTGTAAATTCTACATTGATTGTTTAGGAGATCCTGTCATGGCTGCCAACTTTCTGTATCAGATTTGGCGGATTCCATACGTAGCAGTAGGCTGGGCGGGTAATTTGCTCAAATGTGATTGAACCCATGGCTTCCTGCCGGGAACTTATAGCTTAGATGGTGAGAACGCTTGTTGTGCTCCAGTTTTGTCTATTTTGTCGTGAGTTCGAATCCCACGGAGGCCGCCAAGCTCGTCACAACTAAGTCGATAGACTTTGTTTTGGTGAACCAGAGTGCGACTGTGCAGGGGTGGATTCTGTATCACATTTTTTAGCCATGTGAACGCTCGGGTATAGTGTGGATAAAAGCTCCCGTGAGGTAAGTGCATGAGCTTTACAATAAACTCCTCCGTTAGTAATGGAGGTGAATTCTCGAATTCCGGACGTATATACAAGGAAGAAAAGGACGGGTGGAGCACTGGAATTATCTGTTTATTTATTTAAGCTTTGAACTGGTGCATCCGTCTATCCTCAAACAGGCGACTGTTAGAGGGGATACTTGCTAATCAAGGATCAGTAACGTCGGCTATGTATGCCGATGACGGATTGGCACATCGATTGACTGAGTTCTCCTCTGGGACCCGAGCGTCGGGCCGTCCACGGTGTGGGTGGTCATTTTGATGGCTGTCGTGCCGAAAAAACCCTATTTTTCTGAACCAAGACAATTCTTTTGCAACTGTTCCCTGAAAAGACTCTGAAAAGCCTCCACAGTTTGAGATGAATCTCAACAAGTAAGGCTCATGTCGGTACATAGACCCGTCTGCATTTTTACTTGTCGACTTGTGGATGGCACACAAAAAATTCGAGAGACTAATTTCTGTCATTTCAGTGGACTGTCATGAGGGCGACATTCGTTGTGGGAGCGGCGAATGCATCCGTCCTCAAAAGCAGTGCGATGGCCGGCGCGATTGCAGGGACGGCTCCGACGAGACAAACTGCGGTGGGTGAATTTTAAATTACCTAAAATGAATCAGGCGTGATTCTTTAGGGAATACCTGTGGTTTTCCTCACAGCGAAACTGAGAGGATCTTTGCTAGTACGATCCTTATCTCTTAAGTAAATTCTTTTTTGGAAAAAGTAATGTCTCAGCTGTGAGGTCTAGAAGTTTATACTGCATGTGTTGACTAAATTTCCTTCTACTTGATGGTTTTTTACTTTACCGATCGAACGTCGATTCTTCTTCGTGCGCCCGTAAATATTTACAGTGCGTGACCTATCTCATGAAATGTTGGCTGAAATTCTGAAATGCGTTTTCGATTAGGAAGGATTACTTGGTCGCGGTTGTAATACTGATTATATTAAGGCATACTCATAAAATTTTGGACTCGGCAGGATGTCGGTTTTTAAAAGCACTTCTTCTCAATCTCCTGTAGAAAGCGTGCTCGGTAAAAAATGACTAATTAAGTAGCATGCATTTTCCCCATTGATTTTCGATGGTCTTGGAAATTCAAATATATTTTATAGAAAACACAAACAAAAATGTGCTTTCTTTTGGTCAATCAATAGAGAATCACGTCTTCTTTATATATTATACTTAAGGAAGGAGTATAATTAGGTTTTAAAAAAGTTTCTAATTATGAGACTTTTTAAGACCGCGATATGTCCATTCACATAGCATCGTACCTGGCTGTTTACCACTGCTCCTCATGAAATGTACAACATGGTCCGCATCCATTGCAAAATTTTATGGACCCTATATAATATCTCTTTAATGAACTAGATAAATATGGGATTTTCTTTACGCGGAACGCATGCACCTTGTAGAGTGTAATCACTAAGCGCTAATGCAATGAATGATCAGGCTCCAAATTTTTCGGCAATAAGAAAACTTTTTTAAAACCCAATTGTACTCTTTGTTAAGTATAAAATATAAAGAAGACGTGATTCTCTATTGATTGACTAAAAGTAAGCATATTTTTGTTTGTGGTTTCTATAAAATATATTTGAATTTCCAAGACCATCGAAAATCAATAGGAAAAATGCATGTTACTTAAATAGTCATTTTTTACCGAGCACGCTTTCTACAGGAGATTGAAAAGAAGTGCATTTTAAAGCCGACATCCTGTCGAGTCTAAAATGTTATAAGAGTATGCCTTAAGATAATCAGTATCACAACCGCGACCAAGTAATCCTTCCTAATCGAAAACGCATTTTAAAATTTCAGCCAACATTTCATGAGATAGATCACGCACTGTATGTGTTCATCATTCTCTGATTCAGGTGTGCCGATCATGCAGTTGAGGTCATTAAATGGACCTTGAGTAGCTACTTTGTCAGCCTGATTATTTTCGCCCCTTTTGAACTTGGGCTTAAAGTATTTTTATTAACCATGATTGCAGCCCTAGACAGTTTGTCGCATGTATTTTTTGAGGGTCTGTCAAAGCCATTGGTTTCGTAAAAACTTACTTTCGTTTGTATTGCCTGCGTCCCGACTAAGCGTAATGAAATATGGTTAATCTGTGATACACTAGTCATTAGAGGATGGACTTCATGGAAGTGTCCTCTCTTATTCCTATTGTTCTGTGTAGTTATCTATCAAAAAGAATTTGCTCGGTAACGATGGAACAGAATTGCGGCGAGAACTGGGAAATCGAGGCCGAATCAAACCCCTAACTGAGATCGTTTAGATGCCGAAGGTCTGCTAATGCGTTTTGACTAACAGGCCTTCCTCAGATAAGAAATCGTATGAGACCTCATAGCAGGTAGGCACGCCTGCGGCTGTACCGCTAGTTCAAATCATTGAAGCAACAGGTTCAGACCTGCCGTATCAGGATTGTTTCTTTCCTAACATTTATCTACTTTAAACTCCAACTAGGGTAGTAAGTAGAAAGGTTTGTTCAAACTATCAAGTCACTTTTCCAGAATCTCATTTAACTAACGTACATCGGGATCCTAAGTTCCAGGAACATTAGGCCTAGAATCCGACAAACTCTTAAGTTTCTGGAAAATATGTCTCGCATAGGCTGTTTAGACTTCTGCAGCAAACTTTTTATCTTTTAGGTGCCTTTGGGGGAAACAAGTGCAGGCTATGAGGAAGTGCGAATACCTAGTTAGTCCATTTAGAATACAGAGGCCCAAGAGATTAATGAGGTGGAGGAGATTTATTGAAGGATGTTTCGAAGTACCAGATCGTTCATCGGGAAGTGATACCGACAAATATAAGGGGCACTGAAATGGTCGTTTCCAATTTTTTTATTTTTTATTAATTTGCTCACGTGAGAAACATATGCCTGGTCCGCCTACAAGGACCAGGACTTCACACAAACAGGAATTGGGCGGCTCGAAGCTAAACTGACTGCATCTGATCCTCCCTCCAGTCTTCTTGACTGTGTTCCAACATCGGCCTTAGGTGGATGGGGAAGGAGAGGGTGCGGTAGGTTCAGAGCAAGTCTACTATCCCTATAAACGAATCCACGTGCAAGTCGCCGTCTCTGGGTCTACCACGCTATGAGGTACTCAGTGAACATCATCAAAATAGATGATCGAACTGTCATTTGTTTTTGCTCAGTAATATTCAAAAGCCAGGTGTTTATGTACTGAGTCCAGTGTGTCAGGCACATCATGTAGTACTGAGTGATGATAGCTAATGAACCAGAAATAGGCATCCAAGTGTTTTAAACTCCGAGTTCGTTCCGACGTTACTAAACTGCAACGTAGCAGATCTCTATCTCCGATGGAAAGAAGAGAGGTCGACTTCTCTTAAAGAACGTCGAATATAGTTTGCTCTTAGTTTCTACCTTTCTTGTGATTTATATAAGGATTAGTCTTTGAGTAATGAAGCCGACTGTTTCCTTGTATCAGAAAGTATTTATTCTGTCCGTTTAGTCATAGGTCCAAATCTACATTTGCGAAGTATGCAGGATGATGCAATTTTAAAGCGGTTTTCTGCGAATTTCCATTCCAGGCAAATTAGAATCTTCCAGAAAGCAGCTACAGTAGGTATGATGACCCGTAAAATGGTAGAGGGGGAGCTCACCGATTGTTCTTACGAAACTCACTCTTTCCGTTGTGCCTTACGGGCTCTCGCTCGAGCCCAACCAGCAGCCGCACAGCGGGCATGGTATAGGCAGTATGTTATGACCGACAAAGGCAAGGGAGACTGGAATGGGGTTTGGTATGACTGGGTGAAGATGGCCAATAAGCCAGAAACTGCCATATCAGTCTTCCTTGTCTTTGTCGGTAATGCTATTCTGTTTAGACCCGTAAAATGTCCACGCTGGCGCCTAAAAGGACGCAGTACGCGACCCCGCTCAGGCAACAACGACTAGGTCATCGTGCAATACGGGTTTTATGGGTTAGGCTATACGGCGAAAAGGAGAGCGTGATAGTAGACAAACATTAGGGTTAATGTTGGGGTGGCATATTACGTCCTCGCGCCAAATTTCGCTACAACCGCTTGCAAAAGAGCACACGTCAGGAACCCGATTCTCGAGGAATTATGAGGGTTTTAAGATATCTGATAGTATAAGCAAAAGCTGAGTGCTTTTCGCAGTATTGACAGTTTGTTTTCAAAAGAAAAAAAATTACATCCCATGTATTTACGAGAACGCGTAAGCGTCAATAATATAAAGGCAAGAACGCAATATGGCCTTAAGACCTAGTGTTTGCCCTCCGAGTGGAGTCGCATATTGCGTCCTTGCGGCGCCACAAACCTTCCTAGCAGCAAGAGTTCGGGTATTATTCTCGGCCAACACTGTTTTAAGCAGAGAAGGTAAGGATATGTGGCCGGCATGTGCATTTAGTCCTTTCCCTGTTCCTGTGGAGCAAGCTATATTAATCGTACGAGTCGACGCCTATCCAAAAGAATACGGGAACACCTTCCAACATGGCTGAGAAAACACGAAACTTAGGGCCTAAGCAGCGTCATTCTCGCACATAATGTTGATTCTGGGCATCGTGTGGACCCCAGCAAAGCTTTTCTTGTGATTTATAAGGTTCCGTTGAGCTACCCTAAGCTGCTAGCAACAACAAGAGCGGCCGCCATCAAATTACACAAGCTGGTCTTGTGCGCACAGAAGCACCTTCTGCAAGCCCCGCGTTTACCATGACCGAAGGTCAGCTAACTGCATGCACTCCTATGCGCCTTTCCCCGCCCCTAAAACGGTTCTTTGTAACCCTCACCGCCTTACGATCTACTGTCTCTTATTACCGTTGCCTCACATTCCCACAACCCACTTATATGAAAAGGCAAACTCCAATCGATTCCTTTCATCATTCGCATGTTTACTTCCACCCCGTTCCCATGTAAATGTGTTGGCCTAGCAAGAATTCGTCGACTGCAAACATAGACTCCCCAGCTAGTCTTCTGAACTATTCCGATAAATTCAGTTGTCACTGGTAGACGTGAATGCCTTGCAAGCTACATCAAAATCTGTTTAGAATTAACCTGCCTAATAATCAGTCTCTGGAACGAGGCCCAGTGTCCCCGTTAGCTGTATAGAAAAAGGGATAAGATGTGGTTATGTAGCGTTACCCGATGGATAAAATACTGTTGGGAATGGGGTTAGGGGGTTTGGGTTAGAGGTTAGGGATAGGGCCACTATTTTTCAACCACTCAAAGTAAAACCGCGCATTCCCTATAGCTTTTCTCGTGCATACAACTGCTTGACCTCGTCGCCTGTGTGTTCCACGCCTACCCCCTCCCCCCTATAAAAACCCCTATTACCGCCGGTCCCATACTACAGGTGGCTGGGGTTTGTTTTCTTCAGGTGGGGCTACATAAACACATCTGAGCGAAAAACGTGTTGGAAATTTCGTCTCTGCTTCGTTTCCCTCGTTCAGGTTTCATGACGCCTATTTCAAATGAATAGCTTCATGCTACTTCTTTGGAACTGTTATTTAACGACGCATTAATGATTAAGTAGAACTTTCCGAGCTCCTTTTATCCAATCCCGTTTGATCTAACCCAGTTCCTTTTCACACAGTTAAATGCTTTGATGGTGACTTCCACTGTCGATCAGGCGATTGCATTCGAGCCTACCAGCAGTGTGACGGTCGTCGAGATTGTCCAGACGGGTCAGATGAAACTAACTGCGGTACGTCCCCCTTCGCTTATGCAAATTCTATCTAGAGTGAGCATACATTTTCTTTATCGAACTCCCGTAAGTGCCCTCGTGAAGACCCTGACAAGGAACGCCCACATTGGGGCAAATGAGGGGCGTTTTTCAGCTTAGGAATTTATGCTTGGCAGGCATTTTGATTCTAACAGTAGTGGCAGCTGGCATACAGTCCAACATAGCCATATGAAAATGTAACATTTCCAAAAACTATGGATCTAGATAAGTAAATCCGGCCGAAAAAAGTCGCACAGCACCCCAACAGGCAGTCGGAGGGTGGGATTTTTTGGCCATCGTCATCTTGCATCTGTACCTATGACCAAATTTTGGTAATCAACTTGTTTTTTTGTCCTGGGCAGCCACTGTATTGGCATTGTTTTGACCCTTCCCTTCGAAAGCAAAACCCTCGTATCAAACCGGTAATGAAACATTCAGCTCGATGTGTTCTTCAAAGTATGAGGAAGGTGTGCAGAGGTGAATTTGGAGGGGATGGATTTCGTTGTATTGGGGACTGCCCCCGCCCTACTCCCCCGGCCTCACCGAATTTCAGCCAGTCTAACCAAACCACGCGGACAATAGCCTCTCGACCACCCAAAGACCATTTAAGTCGTGGATACTTTGACAGCCACTGCATGGGCGACTTGGAGACAGTGCACGAACTTGTAAGCAGATACCCCCATACATTCCTCCGATGCAAAATCTCAAGATTCCAGGATTGTGCTGGACGGTAGGAGACGTCTCACTTTGTGGCGGACAGTATCCACAAATCATAATTCTGCTTTGGCTTATGACCGTTTCCTGCGGAAATGGCCTGTCAGGTCAGTTTCCTGCCACTCCTGAAGACATTATCGATGCATGGTCCATGACAGCTTATTACGTTAACTTAAGGGCCCTTTCTGAAGGTTGAATCAATTAGCTAATAGAAGCGAGAGGGCGAGTTCCAGGAAGTAGTCGTAAAGGAAACACGACCGCTGGAACGAGAGATTCGGATTCTCACTCGAATCTACCATCAGAGACAAAGTCAGATGAGGGCAGTGGATGGGCCTGGTGTAGCAATCGATGTTGTCAGTGCTGGAGAGCCAAATTGCCCGAGAG
>CACRXP010000036.1:864165-900327 GCA_902702965.1 Spirometra erinaceieuropaei | reverse complement strand
GCCAACGGAGGAGAGTATTACAGTTTTCTAAAGCAGACTGAAAGTTTCGAAAACGGTCGAACGACTATTATTCAGGCTAAATTTCTTCCGACGCTCGTCACTACTCAAGTAGCCATCGTTCCGCCAGTTTCACTCACACGGACGGGTGGGCGCATTGATGGCCAAAGAATGGCCAACATGCTGTTGACTGGGAATGAACTCGAGAACATGTCCCCCTGTTGGCAGTTCGACCGTCGCGTCCGGCGATGTCCGCCATGTACTCCACCGCGAAGTGAGAACAAGCACAGCGCCTAGTGCGTGAACTAGTGTATAGGGGTGATAGACTTTTACAGCACCTACCGTACTCCCTCTTTCCTCATCCGGGTTCGGTGTCAAGACATAGTCAAGAAGACCATAGGCCGGAGAGGGCGCAAGTGGCTGGCACGGCCTGACCCGCACCCAGGCCCACCACCATGCCCCCTAATCCACAACAAACACTTGACCAGGATTTTAACCTACAACAAAAGTGGGTCAGAAAGAGGAGAGGATGACTCAAATCACTGAGCAACCATGCCCATAAACCCAGCGAGAGCGCAAGCGCATCTGCCGGCAGGGAACCAGATACCAGAGAACTTCCAGGGCACATCAGGCCGCGAGGGCCATGATTTGTTGAATCATGGCATAGCGGACGCTCACAATGCCTAAGGCCCAGAAGGGGGAAACACAGTCCTGCATTTAGTCTGTGCTATCACCCTTCAAAGGCCAGGCAACCAGTGAGTCGTCGATTGAGAAGCGCCACCCATATATGCACACGCACTCCTTATATGCGTTAGTGTTCGAGGCCACGTTAAGAAGGAGCCGTTGCAGCCTGGCTCTTAGTCAACCAGGCCGTCATTCCACGCAAACACTCACCCAACTAGGCAGACTGCGGGAACTGAGTTGAGCGCTCAGTCGGCAACTTTCTCAGCCACGGCACTTTGTGCACCATGATAGTCTCAGGCTCGGATCACACATGCAGCAGAGTAACAGCATGGAGAAGGAGCCGAGAAGCACATTTCCCACTTAAGTGAGAGGTTCTAATTGAGTGCTTGCGTTGTGAGGCGATGGACGATAAGAATGTATGGTGCATGTACTGGTGGAGAAAGTGTGATGGTTTGGTGTGGCCGGCGGTTGTCTACCGCAGGTTTTCATGAGTACACATAGAGTCTAGTAAGCCCATGCGTTGGGTGAATGTGAGGGGTTTGTGCGGATTGTGGAGACAGATGCGGCGTGTGTATGTGGGTTCGCCAGTCTCTGTGTGATGGATTCACAAGTGACCGACCAGACCCGTGTGGGAGATGAATGTGCGATCGCAATGAGGCCGGGTTGGGACCAAGTCCACATCGCTGGAGGTGGGTGTGTTGATGGGGATGATAACAGATGATGGGACGTTGGGCGCCGTCCCATCGGTGGGGGGAGTGCGAGGTATCCTGGTGTTGGCGGAGCTGGTCAGTATGGTCGACGCAGGGGTTGAGGCAGGGAAAAATAATGCCAGTGATTGATAGCGAGGGGTGACGAAAATGTGATCGTCGGTAATGGAGATGGTTGTCTTCAGGAGTGAGAGTGGAAGAAGAAGTTGACATTGCCAGGTTGCTGGTACATTGCGTCCGAAGGTGTCCTACGAGGCCGATCGCTGTAGTATTTGTGTCTTTTCGGTGAGTAATGTGGTTCATTCGACGCCGAGGGGAGGAGCGATTCCTTTGGCTATGGGACCGTAGACACCCTTGATCGCAACAAAGAAGTTCTACTGTTCGTTGTGGCCCATGTGCCCTTGGACCTCCTAAGCCTTCCGAGTCGTCCAAGCATCCGGCATTTACCGCAGCCGCTGTTGCACAAGTGGGCGACTACAGGAGAAGGCTGCTTTGTGGTCGTCGGTATGGCGGTTAACGTAGGCTGTGCTGGCGGTTCCCTCGTCAAGCAGAATGCTAATGGACGCGTCGCTGTTGTCAAACGAGTTCTGTTACCGACCAAGGACAGTCAGGACGGTTGACTAGACTGCGCACCTCAGTTTGCACCATCAGTTCTCTACGGGGATGCCCCGTCGACGACTGGGATTTGGCCAGCCAACGAGCCATCTCGTTGCTAAAATAGAGATAGTGAACAGGCACATCCAACAACACAATATTCAGCTTAACTGGTGGTCGCTTACAGTAAGTGACCGATCTCATGAAATGTTGGCTGAAATTCTGAAATGCGTTTTCGATTGGGAAGGATTACTTAGGAAAGGTTGTAAGAATTATTATCTTGCGGAACAATCCTATAATATCTCGGACTCGGCAGGATGCCCGCTTTTGAATTTACTGCTTTTTAATCTCCTGTAGAAACCGAACTCAGTAAAAAATGACTACTTAAATACCATGCATTTTTACATTGATTTTCGATGGTCTTGCAAATTCAAATATATTTAATAGAAACCACTAACAAAAATATGCTTTCTTTCAGTCCTTTGAGAGAGTATCACGTCATCTTTATATTTTATGCTCGAAGAAGGAGTATGATTACTTTTTGAAAAAGTTTTCTAATTTCCGAATCATTTAGGGCGTGATCAGCCGTTGCATTAGCGCTTAGTGATTTCAGTCGACAAGGTTCAGGCCTTCCGCGTAAAGAAAATCACATAGTACTCTATGTTTTTAAAAGGATACCATATAGAGTCAATAGAATTTTGTAATGGATGAAGACCATGTTGTACATTTCATGAGGAGCAGTGGTGAACGGACAGGTACGATGCTGTAAAAATAAATATTGCGCGTTCTTGAAAAATCCTATAATTAGAAATTTCTTTAAAACCTAATTATACCACTTCTGCGAGTATAAAGTATAAAGACGGCGCGATACTTGCTCAAATGACTGAAAGAAAGTACATTTTTGTTAATGGTTTCTATTAAATATATTTGAATTTGCAAAACCATCGAAAATCAATGTGAAAATGCATGGTATTTAAGTAGTCATTTTTTTACCGAGTTCGGTTTCTACAGGAGATTAAAAAGCAGTGCATTCAAAAGCGAACGTCCTGCCGAGTCCGAAATATTATAGGATTGTGCCGCAAAGATAATCGTTCTTCCAACCGCTCCTAAGTAATCTCTCGCAATCGAAAACGCATTTCAGTATTTCAGCCAACATTGCATGAGATCGGTCACTTCCTGTACCTTGAGGTCTCCTGCGTGGCTCTAGGCGGATCCCCATATGAGCGAGGACGAGGCGATTTTCGGTCCATTCTTCGGCACCCGGGAACGCCTTTGTCACTAGCACGTCCCGATGACCTTCCTCCGGACGAGAGAATTGTCCAACAGGTACCAGAATCGCGACCGAGGGTGCACCCATGTCGCCTTCTCACGCGTCGAAAGATGGAAGATGGTGTTGGTCAGGATGAAGCGGTGCTCTGCGCAGGTTCGCAGGAGGAGCAGGCCATTGTCATTGAGGCCGCTGAGACCATGGGTACCCATCACTTCTCTCCAGGCAGCATGGTCTGCGTCGACGGGGGCGTTGAAATCACCGAGAACAATGACCTTATCTGCCTTCGGCACAGTCTCCAAGAGGGCGTGCAGGTACTCGTAGAATGTTATTTTTTCGCTTCCTCAGAGCTGGTCATTGGTGGGGCGTAGATGCTGACGATGCTGGCGAATTTGGATCCCGAAAAGGCAGACCGAGGCTGGCTAGGCGATAGCTGATACTCCGCGGCAGACAGGGCAGTCGCCCACGATATCGTTCCGGATAAAGGCAATGCCAGAATCGCGTCGGTCTGCCTTGCAGCGACCGCTCCAGAAGAAGGTGTAGTCGACACCCACCTCCTCCAGTTGGCCTTGGTTGGAGAATCGACTTTAGCTGAGTACGGCGTGGTCTACCTTGTAACGCGCCGGTCCCCGAGCGACTAGCGCTGTCCTCCGTTCCTGTCGGTTGCTCCACGGATTGTCTAAAAGGGAGCGGACATTCTAGGCTGCGATATTGAGTGCACTCGCCCGGGAGCCTGTGAGATGGGGCGGAGGGGAGGGGGGAGAGAAAGATTTGTGTTTTTTGTTTAATGGTTCCGACCGCAGGTATTGCAGTCTGCAAGCGACGGTCTGCGCGCAAGTGTCGTAGACCCAGCATCTGTTTATGTCACCTTTTCTAATCCCCTCGCCCTTATGGGGATAAGCAGTGCTCTCCCTAAACGGGTCTACTATGTCGTCACAAATGGCTGCTGAAATCAACTATGCGTCATGCATTGGTCTGGGGAGGGGGTGACCAGATTGGCTTGGGACGTCTACGTGATTGCACTTCTCCTTCGCCGTAGGACTTTTCGACCGAGGGAAAGGCAGTAGAGAGTATGGTGGGAGGAAAGGGAAGCAGAGTTACCGGATGTGGGGGCAAACACAGCACGGGATACTCTTGCCTGATTTAGCCTGTCGGTCGAGGCGGTTACCGCTGTGTGACTGATAGGCAGAGCCTAGCTTCAAGGAGTCACAAGTCAGAGTTGGGTTCCAGTTAGTGGGTGCTAGACGTAGTTAACACCGACAAGCATGTCTTGCGACCTACTTCGACCATCACGTGGACCAACAACTGGACATCCCTGCACTCCTCCTGTTAATTAGATATGCTATCTCACGCAAACAGTATAAGGTCAAGAATGATTATTGTATATGAACTAACCTAATAAGTTAGGTATTCCGGCCGTCTGCTTTTGATTTTCTCTAGTCCCCGGACATGAGAATTTTTTTCCATTTTCACAAGCCTCCTCTAGTGCATCCATTCACCTTTAGATGCTTTACTTCGAGGGAAACCAAGCAGAATATTCAAATTTACATCGAGTCTCCCTGTGCGGTAGGGCAGTTTGCTTGTCGAACTGGAACATGCCTCCCACTGGCCAAACTTTGCGATGGCACAAGCGATTGTCCTGACTCATCCGATGAAGGCAGAACAGTCTGCGCTAGTAAGTTCGACTGATTATAGGCACTTTCTCGTCATGACATTAATGTCTTTTAAGCAAAGCCCAAAACAAGTTGAGAATTTGTTGTGATTTGAGACGTAGAAGGCAAAAAACAACAGAAATAAGTAATTATACATCGAGAGTGGTTTACTAGAACTTATCGTGGCTATTGTTCAAGATTACGATTGATTTCAGCTTGCAGTCCTGATTTACTGGCGTCTTGCTCAATAATGATGACATGATTGATATATCAAACCTGTGCGCCCCAAACCTGACCTATGAGTGTCTTCCTGCGAGGGCGATCGAATTTTTTGCGGGCACATGAGCCGATAGTTGGCATGCTGGAATGGATGTACAACGATTCTCATAAAGGTCGAAAACGCAGAATGGAGTGTTACGACTTACGGGGCCAAGTGATCGAATGTTAAGGGCTAATTCGCCGACGTTCTGCTAACGCGTCCGGCCCACTCTCTTTCTCCGGCCCGGCACGCATAACATACTACTTTCACCCTCCAGCTGTGTGAAACTCTCACGCGACTAGGCATGTTTTTATTCGCTGATAAAGCACAACTAGTGGAGACTTGAAAACAGGCTAAAACTGACAAATGTCAAAAAATTTACATAGCGTTTAAATTAGGCAATTATGAACTAATGGTTTCTGTGGAGCGAGAAACAGTCAGATTGCTTCAGTTTTTGAACTATGAGACTCCAGTAAACGGGGCGTCAGTTTAAAGTCGGACTGTTAGAGACGTCGTATCTGTTCCCATTAAAAAGTAGGGATTTTTAACGCTGTCTGTTAAATCAATATTAATGCATATAAACGAGTCAGTTGGCGTTTTTTTTTCTATAGAAAGGACAGGCAATTATCTTTTTCTGTCTTTTCCAGACTTTGAAGTTGTTATTACACCCGGTTCGATTGCGCGAAGGCCAAGGAGGAAGTTTGAATTCACGTGTACCGCTCCGGAGGGAGAGAGACCAGTCATTACAATCGTACAGGATAAAACAGACATTCAGTATAACCCGGCGTTTTCTATCAAAAGGCCAAAAGAAAATGTGATAATCGTGACGGCTCCATACGGTCTTACAGAGGCAGATGACGGCATAGCATTTCAGTGAGTCTTTTTAATTTCTTTATCTCATTCTATTTACCAAAGGGCATCCTTTTGATCCAACGACTTCTTTCCTGAAGCGTGCCTTATTAAGCTCGTATCTGTAGGCAGACCGAGAACAATGACCTTATCTGCCTTCGGCACAGTCTCCAAGAGGGCGTGCAGGTACTCGTAGAATGTTATATTTTCGCTTCCTTCATTATTTGCAAGTAAACGGCTTCTGAAAAACCACAACTCCATTTCTAGCCTTGGCACTCAGAAGAGGGTTCGAGCTCCTGAACGCTTTGATTTCGTGTTCGGGTTCATTATCAGGGGACAGGAAGAATTGTCAAATTTACTGTTACATCGAGGCAGGCCTCGGGGTCTTCATTTCTGGGTCAGTATTCGCTGTAAAAGGTGACGCAGCGCATAGCAGGCGGGTGGGTTGTCTACTCGTGACCAATAGAGTTAAAATCAGAAAGGCAGAATGTCTGTGACTCATGGACAATTCGACAAGACCGCCCTTCCCTCAAAAATCGTCTACCTCTTAGTTAAAAAGAAAAACATGGTAAGTAATAGCGCTGGTGAAACAAGAGTGTGAGCTTGAGAATCCTTCTTGTCTACTGACAGTGAATTCTAATCAGGCAAACACATCTACTGACTTGGAGATCAAGGCTCCGTCTCCTGAATTGTCTCCTGGCCTGCGACTGCTCACTTCCACTTAGCTCTCTTTGTAAACTTAAGTTTAGCGTGCACTTTGTGTTAGTGAAGATATGCATGAAGGATCATCTTGGCAGAATTACTGGCTAAATATTTAACTAGTTCTAAGAGTTAACTTAAATACGCGCTGAACGCTGCATTTTAGTATTTGAAAGTCTCGTTTAAATGCAGTCTATGCTTAAGTCCAACTTCGTAAAAAGTGACTAGCATCCACAAAAAGGAAGTTATCCGCAGCAGCTGAGGCCTAGTGCCGTTATAGCAAATAACTGAATACCTGTTTTTCAAATTTATTTCTAGACTGGGATCATTTTCTTTTTAAATACGGGAAAACCAAAACAACCATTCCTAGCTCATCCGCATTCGCCATTCAGTGTCAACCAAAACGCAGAGCCAGGAAGGCGCTAAAGGTAGAACGGAGTGTCATGACCTCGGCTTTATATTAAATCAATTCGGTAAGCATTGTCCTGGGTATTTATGACCGTCGCCCATCCCAGCCAACGGAAGATAGGTCCGTAGCTCAGCAGTAAAGCATTGGTGGCTTCAAACCTCAAATTGCGGTTTCTGACTCTCTGGTCTTTTCGGGGCTCCTCACATGACCATTTATTTCCCCTTGCTATGTGACCTGCGGGTTTCCCGGCTGCAAAATAGGAGACGAACGGTCTGTCTCAGCCTGATATACGGTTTATATTGATCAGCTAGAAATCCAGAATGTCTGTCAACATTTTTACTCCTTTTTGATAGCAGCATCTGTATTTTGGTTGTTTGTTTGCAATTAACAGAATTCATATCTACACCTGTAGTCTGGTAACTTATGCTGCATGTCACTTTCACAGATGCTCGACAAGCGCTGGTGCCAGGAAACAGATTCGAGTATCAATTGAATCATCATGTCAGACTGGTCAAAATCAGTGCGCCGACGGCACTTGCAAGCCGGCAGGAGTCTTCTGTGACGGCAAAATCGACTGTCAGGATGGTTCTGATGAAAACAAGTTACTTTGTCCGGGTATTGTTGCCTTCTTTCGTTCGACTTTTCGACTTTTTCGTCTTCATTCGACTATTTCGGCTAGAGAAGAACTGTTTCGTTGACCCACGTACTTCCAGAGCTAGCAGTAGTTCCTAAAATGGTCTGAAGCGGCCGTAGGAGTCAACGTGGGCAGGGCGACTAACGCTATTTTTAGAGACAAAGAAGCCGCTAACCGTACCGAAAAGTCGGATTATCAGTCACATCGATTACGTCCTTTCGGTAAGTGCTAGGCTAACTGATAGGTGGAGTGAGTTCTTGCTATTACCTCTTTAAGAAAATTTGTTGCATACGAGTATTTTCGAAAAGAATGCGAAGTCATCGTCCCTTCTCAGCGTATTGGTAAAAAGGCCTACATGCAGAAAATCTCTTGATTCGAGAGAGGCGAACATTCATTTCGTCGCCGTTTACTGCAGGGTGGGTTGGTCTGGAGTGTCATCACCGCCTGGTCTTTGCCTTTTTTGACGTAAAAATCGAACAGCTCACTGCTATTCGCAAGTCGGAGGCAGTTACTTATTATAAAAGTTGTAATTATTGTTATTTTTAAGACCCGCAGTCGACATATCAGACTCAAGAATTTGAGAAAGCACGCCCTGGGAGAATCGAGATGAATGCTGTCGACAGCTCATCGGTAAAACATCAAAACCTTATTTGACCTGTCCTGAAAGTCAAAGGCATTACTTACTGCTTGCATAACTGACGAACAGCCTCTGATGGCTCGGTCGGTGGAGATCTCGATGCGACTTCGTGGTCTGTGGTCCAATTCATCCTAGAGCATACGCTTCCTAACCGTTGAGAGTCCGGTATCGTCCCAGTATGCATCTAGATAATCGCTATTTGCCTAAGAAAAAGGTATTTACTCTTTCAGGGATAACAGCTCTTCTGAGTTCGTTGCTGCCTAGTTGCCTTAGTAAACATTTTGCTTAACTCTCGTCGACATGTGAATGACAGCCTAAAAACTGTTTTTAAATGACATCTGGCCTGCCACACAGTTCTGATTAAGGTTGTGCTGCAACTTTTAGTGACTCTCATTGAAGAAATAACCATCAAACCAGCGACGATCGTTGAACAGCCCTGGCGTCCCTTTTCATTTGTATGTACGGGACCGCCCGGGTCCACTCCTAATTTAATCGATGCTCGTAAAGGCACTCCCCTCACCTCCGATCGCCGTTTCCGCGTCACAAGACCCCAGAGTTATTCTATTCAAGCTACCGCTCCTGACGGTCTTCTTGAAATGGAAAAGCCAATGCTTGTCTAGTAAGTTGCCTACTGTTATCGCAGAGCAATTTCACGCAGGTCTTTTCTATTTCCTCAATGCAATTAATTGCTTAAATCTTCCTATTCCACAGCACTGCTAATTTTGTTATTCTGTTCCCAGCTGCTACATCTCCACTGGCAAGCAAAAGGAAATTCAAATATCCATTGAGCAGATGTGTGCTATCGGTCAGTGTCGATGCAGAGAAGGCCCTTGTTTATCAAAGTCTCAGTTTTGCGACGGACGCAGGGACTGCCCGGACGGGTCCGACGAAAACCCACTGTTCTGTGGAGGTTTCGGTATGCTGTTATTCAGCCTCGGCTACAAAGACCTCTTCATCCTAAGTAAACCGCCACCACAGTCAAATAACCTACACTCAGTGTATGTAGTTTGCCAGAAGACTACAGGAAGCAGATAGATCTGTTTCATTTTAAAAATTAAACAGTTAGACTAAACCTGTGACTACTGGAGATGTATCATTTACCTCCCTCACTTCTAGCTCGTAGTGTCTCAGAGCAAATTCAGCCTAACTTGTTCGAGGGAGAATACGAATCCTATAGAACTAATTAAGTACCAAACGGATGTTCCCAACAGGTAGGTCTGCTGCCCATCATGAACGCGTGATCCCATAAAAGTCAGGTAAACTGTTTGCCCAGACTTTTAAATGCATCATTAACCTTTACAGTCAGCGAGTTGAGCCTATTAACCTCCAGGAGGAAAAAATTCCTAAAAATTGATGGCCAAAAAACAATGTTTTGCATAATAATGTACTCATATGTTTAGCAACGGCACAGTTGCTGTCTATATTCTGTTAGCCAAAAACAGTCAGAGTGTATTCCAGTAACTCTCTCAACGGACATTTCGTTCAGTGGCATTCAGCATCTTTCTGCGCGCTCATTAACACTTAGCAGTTGTCTGCCAGCACAAATATTAAGACTTTTTGGGACTCTCACTGCAGCAGTTAGTCTGCTGCGATCAACAAATGCCCCCGCTGGCTTTAGGTGAGCTGGAGTGATTTGTGAGTTAGGTGAATTGCAGTGAGGAGGGCTTTGACGACACCAATCTCATTCTCTCTTCCCCGACACTGGTTGTGTTTCACTGGCGAAACTAACCCGTGAGGAATGCCTACGGACATCAGTACACTTCAGCACCGGTTAGACAAACGAGTAACTGGGCGATAGTTCCCGGTCCTCACCTAGATCTACAGATCCTTAAGAGGATGGGCATCGTGGAGAAGTTTCAGGTTTTTGATAAGACTTTATAAGCTTTCCACTGACCGAACTGTGTACAAAAATCCATGAAGACAGTCAATGTCCTAGGCCTTATATGTGATGTCAATTTGGCAGTGCCTTCTAACTGTAGGATAAATTTGACATGAGAAGTACGCCGCGCCCATAAGAAAGCTCTATTTCACAGATTAGCACAGAGGATGCCATTGAGCAGGCATATACACTACTCTTTGCCTAGGGCACAAAGTGCTGGAGAGTCAGTTCACCTTGAATTTCCGGTCCAGAGCACCCTCGGGCGGTCTAAATACCAATAGTCCATAAATGTTGCTAGCAAAGGCCAAGGGGACTGGGATAGTAATTTATTGCATTAGAAATATGAATCCAGACCAGTCATTTATAGACCGTCTGAGAGTCAGGCACGGATATTTGCACCCAACTCTCCTGAACTACGATGGAGGTCGCACGTAATACGAGAATGGTGGCAGTAGAAGCTTTTTGGCGAGAAGACCTGGTATTCTATAGCATATAAAAAGGAAAAAAAGCGTAGTTGCGTTACAGGCTTGATCTAATGCATTAAGAAGGTCCTTTGTATGAAGATAGTTCAGGAGGGTACACATACCCGTGCCTTGCTCATTTGAGATAAATGCCCTACGGGGTGAGCCACGGACTGGCTGATTATGAAAAATGAAGCAGAATTGCGCATTTCGGTATCGTTTGTCGGTTCCGGAAACATTAATTAACCATAAACTATTACTACTTAAGAATTCTTTGCCCGTCTGTTGCGTCAAGTATCTTTTAAATGATCGTGTTGGTGCTCATAGGCCAAGACACAGGCATCATCCTTCTGCCCGACCGCATCCTTACACCACCCTGGAGGAGTTTCGACTTCTACTGCACCTCTCCGCGAGGTGGTCAGCCAGCAATTTATTCCCTCCATGATGGCCAACCACTGGAAATGGACAGGCGCTTCCGTGTTATTCGTCTGAACACGACCACCATTCGTGTAATCGCACTGCAGGGTCTGCGATCGTCAGAAGAGGCCAAGAATTTTGTGTAATTTTTCGTTTTTGAGATTTTTAATTTCCGTAATATACGACCGGAGTAATCAAGTATGCCGCTTGATAGAGTGAGCACCTGATACTTGTGCTTCTTACGCCTGTTTCCGCACAGCTGGCTGGTGTTCGTGCATTCCCGTCCATAATTGTCGGCCAATTTTTTCCGGAGTATTCGCATCCTCCACAAGCGTATTAAGACCTATACTGTAGTTGAGATTGCGCCGGCATTCATAGGTGATGGCACCGACCGCTTCACCCGGCCAAGAGTGTGACTTGGGCGCGGTCGAAGTCGTCGGCCGAAGAGATAATCAAGCAGCGAAACGGGTTCCAAATGTGTGGCTGTCAGAAGTCAACTCAGTCAATCAGCAGTTCAACTAAGGCTGTATGTGTGATCCGAGTCTGAGGCTATCACGGTGCGTCAAGCGCCGTGGCATGGAAGACTGCCAACTGACTTTCCAACTCAGCCCACAGCCTGCCCAGTTTGATATGTTTGTGTGGAGTGGCGAGCTGGTGGGCTGAGAGCCAGATTGTCACGGTTCCGTCTTAACTGGTCTGTGACACTCTCACACATGTGAAGAGTGTGTGTGTATGTGTGCCTTACGGGCAGTGCCTCTCAGTCGACGACTGTTTGGTTACCCAGCCTTGAAGGGTGACGGTCCAGGCAAATGCAGGGCCACGTATCACCCTTCTGGACCTTAAGGTCTGTAAGCGTCTGCAAACCATGGCCCTCGCAGTCTGATATGCGTTGGCAGTTTTCCCTGCCGGTAGATTTGCTTGCGCTCCTGCTAGGTATACAGGTCGTGAGTGTGGCCGCCCAGTCATCCTTGTCGTCTTTCTGACCCGTTGTGGTTAACATCCTGGTCAGCAGTATTGTGGATCGGAGGGTGTGGAGTGGAGGGCCAAGGTGCGGGCTAGGCCGCGCCATCCACTTGCGCACTCCGCCGCCTCCGTTCTTCTTGACTCTTTCTTGACATCGGTTCCAGTTGGGGGAAGAGAGGTGCGGTAGATGTTGCGCAGGTATTTTCTTTCTATAAACGAATTCCCGCACAAGTCACTGTGCCTGCTCTCACCTTGCTGTGAATCACACGGTCGACATTGTCGGATGCGACGGCCCAACTGTCAGCTACGCGAAGCTTACACACTCTTACAAACTCTCGTTGCAGACGTGTGACCTCACCAAACCGAACAAGGCTCCCACCACCTTAGGCAGCCAACTCGGCTAGACAGACGGCGTACCGTTCAAGCTCCACAGGATCTCACAGACTCCAAATGACGCATGCGACAGTGATACCTCCCCCAATCCTAATAGCGCTGACTGCATTGCACGCTTATCGATCTCTGATAACGAGGGATCGTCTGCGTCGCTCGAAAATGCAGACCGAAAACAAAGTCATCCCATGTTACGTGTCGGTTACGCTACCTGAGAATCGGTTTTTCACGACGGGCAGTTGGATTGATTGAGCTATGGATATCTGAGGAAGCTAAGTCGATCAAAAGTGCCATCTCTAGAAAGATCATTTGCTGTTGTTAAACTCCACTGGATTTCAAATCCATTTAGGCTATTTTTCATTCTCAGCGTCCCAGAACAATAAAGTTAACCAAAAACAAAGGACACTTGTTTTGACTGTCTGGAGGGCAGCTTACCTCAGGGTCTCAGACCATCCCAACGGATTTTTCGGGCAAGTATCTTTTTAGCATGCTAGAGTAGTATTTCCTCCCCATGGTCATCCTTCCGAGGAAACTCCTTTTGACATATAGGAAAAGATTACAAGAACAAGCGGACGGGCCAGTTTCCCACACTGTTTTCACCGTTAGATTGGCAGGGAAAGGTTGCAATTGTCCGCCTATTCACATTCCATCTACTACGCCTGTTTGAAATAAGTCATTATTGCGCACTTTCGATAATGTTTCTCGCGTTAGGCGTGAAAATCGTGTTAATTGTGTGCAAAGTTTGGTTCTACGAAACCCCAAAAACAATCCGCTGTAACAGGTTCGCACGCCAAATGAAGTCCGCCCGGGCTAGGCAATGTGAATGGGTTCTAAACCAAAATCAAAAAGGCCCCCTGAGACTTGTTTGTTTGATTGTGCTTTCTTGATTGAAATCCATTGTAGATGTATCAATGCAAGAGGTGATCGTCGCGAGGTCGTTGTCGTCGTGGACAGTACATGCCCGCAAGGTCAGTTACCCTGCAGAAGTGGTGAATGTCGTAGCAGAGGCGACTTCTGTGATGGAAAAGTGGACTGCGACGGCTCTGATGAAGACCCAAGCTTCTGCAGCAGTGAGTTAAAACGCTGGGGAATTTGTTAAAAAACATAGTTAGCATTTTTATACCCTGCGGATATACTTATTACTCGTCAGCTTATCTTTTGTATCGTATGTCCCGTGCGTAAAAATGCCTGACTTCAAAGGAGATTCAGACGGACTAGATGTATGGCATGTGTTCTTGTTTCCTGTATCGGTGCGAGGTTGGCCGCCGGAATAGAAGACCTATTTAGTAGGGAGTTGCAAAAGAACAAGATAATCATCTTTTTAGTGTTATAAGAATACCATACTAACAGTACAGGCACTGGTTAAAAGCTCAGACACGTGTTTCGCCGATATTCGGCCGCTGCGTGACACAGCTGCGAGGACGTCCGGCTCATCAGTGGGCCATCAGCGCTCCGCGCGCGCATGTTGTTAGATACTCCAGTTTAGAAATTTTTGCGTAGTTTAACAGAATGGGCGACAGGACACAACCCTGTCAAACGCTAATTCGGATATTGGTCGGTTGGGACAGACTGTTATGGACAAGAACACATGCATTCATGGAAAGATAATAGGGCTTGATTGTTGCGACGATTTTAGCCGGTGGCCGAATTTTCTCCTGGTCCACGCTCAGCGACGTGAAAATTGAGAGGTGGACGAAGGGGCAACTTTTAACGCGGGGCTCCCCAAAGGAGACCATGTGCTTTAAGGCCAGTGACAGCGAAGGCCATTATGTGCATAATCGGAGACGGACTGGGGTGAAGAACTGCCATAACTGAGGGGCTCATCTATGGTGGTTTGCTAGGTCGGGGTCCTTAACCTTCGACAAAGCGCTAATTTCTCTAGAAAGCTAGATGACCAAGAGGGGGCGTGGACGGGGCAGTGACGACTATCAACGAACTTAGTATACAAGACAGAGCAACTAGTAGAAAGAGACGAGGACGCCTACAATCTGACTCAACTTATAAATAGGAACTACATAAACGGGAGTCGATTTCGCGGTTTTATTGGTGCTGCAAATGTATGGTTTTGTTCCGCAGACACAGGACGAGCAGGCAAACAGTCGGACAGGAGTAACTTTCTGAGAGAGGCTCGTCAACCGGGATTTCATATGGCCAACTGGGGAGTAAACTAAATGTTTTTAATCGGTTAAAATGTAGAAATTGTCGTACGTGGACACACAACGTTTTTCCGTCTAAATTCAAGAAACCTATGGCAGCTGATTCATGAACTTTGCAGGAAAAGGAGGATGTATGCTAGGAACCGTTAGACGGATAATGACTAAACGTCGTAAAAGCGAACCGAAATGAGACAACTGTCTTGATTTCATTTTATTTTTGAATCAAAACTCCATGCACCGTTATCTAGCTTATATTTTGTTCTGCCCCGAAAAAATACTCTGACAGATGCATTTCACTGGGGGACTACAAATTGTAGCTGCATTGAAGTATTCAAATTTTCGAAGTCGCGTTATTGATGATATAAATCGTTCGTGCCTTCTAGTATTCAGACTTGGAGTAGACCTCTTTGATGCTTGGGAGGTGGGATATCGGCCGCTTTCCCTGTAGCTTTATTTTACGGTCAATCCGGACTCCGCTAAAGCCAGTATTTTGCATTACACAAAGTTGCCTTCTATCCGGATCGCCTTTTAACGTCCTTTTGTCCCAAAGGACAGGACAAGATCTGTGGAGCAAAGCTGTATTATTCCACTGTGGCCTAACGGTGCAGCACTGTTCGGCACAGACCAACATATTCACAGTGACTAAGAAATAGCAGCCTTCCTTTGCTGTATACCCGAGATCGACTCAATTGAACAAGACCTGGTGGAGTAAGACCATCTCGACTCCAATTAAACTTCATGTTCACATCTACAAAAGGCAAAAAGGTTTTGGCTCTTGTATCTGGGCGGATTAACCATTGTCCGCCTGCCCACTTTGAAGATTGTCAGAAGAAATTCAGATATGTCATTGAATCTTAGTCAGAAACTTTAAACATTTGCATAGTGTGTCACAGCCAACTGCGAGGTTTATCCATGTACCGGGCCGTCAGTTTGAAGACTACATTCCTGAGCTTTATGCACGGGGAGGAAGGTTACTCCACAGTGCTTACTCTCAAACAAATCAAACCGCTGTAAATACCTGGGGATAAACACCCTATCGCCGAATACAGGTGTACGGACTTCCAACCAGCCATAACCGAACTTAAACGGACCTTTTGGCGGACCAAGCAGAATTGCCAGACTGTGAGCTAATATTTTTACTCTCGTGAGAACTGTATTTTTTATTTTGCAACACTTCAGCGGCTGAAGTAGGAGTGGTGGTGACTCCGGATACCATCGATACATCGCCCTGGGTACCTTTCTCCTTCCTCTGCATCGCCTCCCCGAATAGTGGACCCAGACTCATTTTTGCACAAGAGAAAAGACCAATCGAGGGAGATTCGCGATTTCAAGTGGTCCGACTCAACTCGAACATCCTTCAGGTGTCGGCGGAGGATGGTCTGAGATCAGGGGATGGTACTGTGATTGAGTAAGCCAAAACGCACACTAATTCAGTCCCAAACAACATTACTGTCTTGATTAACCGGCATAGCTTTGACAGAGCGTTAGTGCATCAAATTAGCAATCAATAAAGTTAGTAGTCAAAAGTGAACCTGGTCGTCGCCCGGCGTCTGAGTATAATCCGGCCCGAAGCCCCATTTCTTAAAACATTTAAAGTACTACCATGCCTAGAAAGCCACCAAAGTCATCCAAAGTGGTCTCAGTTAAACTGGCCCTGGATCGATCACTATGTCCAAAATATATAAAAATGCAAATCCATTCAGACACAGTCGGCATGGCTATAAACATACACCGGAACGCTGCTAAACCCTATAATTAACCCTCCTAAGACGTTAAATTAGGGTGGCAGTCAGGTTACTACAGAACGAGTATTCCCAACAGTTCAGTTCTGTACGATAATTGGCTTACATAGCGCTGCTGGTTAACAATTTGTTTGAAACATTATGAGACAGGAGAGTGACCGGCGGCGAACATCGATAAATACGCTTGACAAGTGTATGGTTTATGGCCAGTGTTACTCGCAGGAGTAATTGTGCTAAAAGAAAATCGCAGGCGAATAAATAAACATACCTTGCGGCTGCTGTTTCGTGAGGGTGGTCAAGATGCTGTAAGTAGTCATTGGAGAAAAAATACGACAGTGTAACACCTTTTTGACAATGCCTGCAAAGGGGCAATAAGTTCACTTATTATTGCCATTAAATGGCAAAGATAGTGTCCCATTTTAATTAATGGCATTATGGAGAATTAAAATTTGTGAAACCACAAAGTTCTTAGATGTTCAGCCCTTTCCTCAACACAAATGCTCACCGGACTAAGTAACCCCGGTCCTAGACCACACGCTTGCCATACGCTCAACTCCACTAGCCCGTGTCCCCAGGCTGCCCACCTACCTGCAACAAGGCGGGCACCGTAGCTCCAGCGCCTGCCTCCCATTCCTACCACCGTCCTGACAACCTTTCCCGTCCACCAACCGCACATCCTCCTGTGTGCCTTCCTACCAATCCGATAGTTCGACCGTCGATTTCGACGATGTCCACCGTATGCCCCACAGCTGCAGCAGCCATGGGAGCAGGGACGGTGACTTGCGCAGGGGTTTATAGTGCCAGTAGACTCGCGCTGTATCTACCTACACTCTCTCCTCCTCCCCCGCCTGGGCCCGGTGTCAAGACAGAGTCAATAAGACCGGAAACGAGGGAGGCCGCAGGTGGATGGCTCGGACGGATCCTCGCCTTGGCGCTCCACTCCGCACCCCCTGGTCCACACAACAATGACCAGGATTTGAACACAAAACAATGGGATGATGGCAGTTGTCCCGGTTGTAGGACGACTGCCGACATCAGCGTCTGACAGCGCACCCCTCAGATGCTGGCATTTGTTATTGCGCACAGATAACGCCTGCCAGAATCCGATATGGCCCCCGTGTTGGCCCAGCGCATCTAACACGTGGCCCGTTTGGAGGGCACTCCTACAAATCCACTCTAAAGTTCGCGCGCATAAGGGACATGGCCGGCAACAATTTCGACGAGGACGCAGTGTTAACTCGCGCCCTAGTTTATGATGACGGTAACTTCCGCCACATCTACCCCACGCTTCCTCTCACCTACCATGTTGCCATTGTAAGCCATGCCCACTATCATTGGTGGTGAATCTGTGCGCGGCGCCTGACATTGCTAGGCTGATCGTTCGGATGTGCCGTGGGGGGTGGGGAGGGGGGGTGGAGCAGGGGCAAAAGAATGAGTACCCCCGTCCGCATTACAGGCGGCCTTGCACTAACTTCTACGGGGGAGTTGGGGTTGATGCTAGGAGGGTTCGGATTGGGGCTAGGGTGAGGGTTCGGACTCGGGCATAGGCACCTACCCTGGAATTTAACGAAAAGCCACACGTAATAGAGGGGGTACTCAATCCCTTGCCCACTGACCCCTTTCATAGCTCCATACGAACTAGGATTCAGGAGAAAAAATTTCTTGGATCTCCGAACGACCTCGATTTCTCCTCTCTAGTTTGCCAGTGATGAGGCTGGACGCCGTGGGTGACGTGAAGTGTAGTCATCGTCTGACACGTATCAAACACAGACTTCGAGCTCACACACGTAGAGGTGCCATAAGAGTTGCATTGAGAAGAAGTCCCTGCAATCCGACCCTTGTCCCAAGAAAGAACAGAGGTACTGTGTCAGATGACAGTCTCCCAAGTCACGACTTTTAGAGTGCGTGTTAGAGTAAGTCATGTCGAGTTTGTCGAATAGGGGGAATGTGCCGAATTGTCATTAGGAAGGGTATCTCAGTATCGGCCTCCCTCATTCTATAATCTCGCATACACCGTGGCCCCTTTGGGCTTCTCGGCCGGCTGATATTGAAATTGTGCAGTGGCTAAAGTGTTATGAACATCTATTTAAGACGTCCCACACCCATGTGAAACCATAGTTACGAAGTCTAGCATATTGAGCGTATCTCAACCGAGGCACGCCATAAATTAGTGAAGTACCTGTCCTGGTCTAACACGAAAAGTGATATACCCGTTTGGAGAATCAACCATTGTTGACGTTATTATAATGAAGAGGACTGTCCATTCAATGTATGCTTGAGACAGTATGGTTGCTGAGGTTGATTTTATCAACAGTACTTAAGGATTCAGCATCAAGGAAGGGAAAAAGCAAGCATTAAAGGGGGTTGTTAGGGAAAACGCAGTCGGTTAGTATTAAAGTGAAATTAACTGAAGCAAAAGCAAACCCTTCAGAGCTATTGGCTGGTGCCTTGTTTAATTTCCATGGAGAGTAATGCTCCAACGTGGAGTAGGTACTTTGAATATTCATATATGAACTGGTAAAACAGGAGATGAACAGTTTTTAGGGATTTATTTCGCGTTGACACATTAATATCCCCGGAAATTAAACGAGACAACATGTAAACTATAGTTCTATACTTGAAAGCGCAACAAAGACGCTAGAGGGTCCACTGATGAGCCGAACCCCTCACAGCTGCATCATGCTGCGGTACAGGGCCGGCGAAACACGCGTGCCCGGGCTTTTAACTACCATCTATGCTGTCAGTATGATAAATCACTAAGTAATTATTAACAGAGTGATACCTTTTCCTTTTAGAATTTCGTGGTCATTAAGGAGCACGCAGTAAAACTTCTCTTTAATACACATAAGATCATACTGGGGCCATCGGTATCTGAGATACCCTGTTTGCTTATACTGACAGCCATTTTTCAAAATGAGCATGTTTATCTTGTTCCGATTCAAATAAATACTATCCGCTTGAAATAAGCCCTTTTTGATCACCCACATTGGACTTTAAAGTCTCTCTCTTTACGTCTACAGGTGCGTCTTAAATTCTGGCGAGAAGGCGCAAGTGACGATTAACGTAGAGAACCCCTGTCCTCAAACATACGCCGCCTGTCGCAGTGGACAGTGTATCCCAACTTCGAAGTTTTGCGACTACCATCCCGATTGTGCAGATCGATCCGATGAGCATCCCAATTTCTGTGCTGGTATTCATCTGCTATTGAGCAATAATCACCTTAAAAGTAGTCTAAAAATATGATTAATAATCATACCTCTATTTCCTATTTTATTCCCCAGAACCGAAGCCAGGTATTGTAATCAGTCCCAGCCGCATCAGACTCCCCGCATGGACGCGATTCGAGTTCTTCTGTATCCACCCGGAGGACCAAGACATTAGACTTGTCTTCAGTCAGGATAACCGTGAGGTCGGCGAGGACTCACGCTTCAGTTTGAGGAAACTGAATTCGACCACGACTCAAATTAGTGCCCCGCAGGGCCTGAGAGACATTGATGACACAAGTATCAGGTAGGTCTTTCGACCGCTGTCCCATCAACACTGTGCGCAGCACAACGTTCGACGGTGCAAACACCTTGAACGTACATTTGTTTGAGCAGGTCGAAATCTACCTGGAACTGGCCTCCAAACATTGGCCCAAAGCAGCGGGTTGGCGGACTGGAGTGACAGCTTAGTCAACCCAAACTGCGACTGCTAACTGCAGACACACGCAACCCCCCTCTCTTGACGAACATAAAGATGTTTCCTCTTTTAAAAAACGTGCGTGGAGTAGTTAAGGCACTTGTGATGCTCCTTGTTTGGAAAAAGCCGGCAGGGCATTGACTGTTTTCTGTTCGGGGATTGCATGCTTACTTCCTCCGCCATTTGATGCGCTTTGCGACTTACTGCCAATTAATGTGGTCAGGAGAAGTCAAGCTTTCGCGACCATATTTTTGCCTTTCCTTCATGAAGCTCACATTCTCCATCAAAGAGACTATGTGCACACCCAAAACGTCCTTAGCCAAATATTTGAAAAAATAATTAGACTCTGAGGGACATTGCATTATTTTCTGAACCTAATTAACGTTGGTGGAGCATGTCATCAGATAAATGGGTCGGACGCCATTACATATTGTTAAAATGCAAGATCTATTCAATCTCACCGCTCTTTTGTTCAGTTTAACTGAACTCCGTGAATGGTGCCAATCATGCGGCCGCTCTGCGTCCTTTGTCAGGGGCACACTGCCATCTGCGGAGAACGGCGGATCTTTTGATTGTTTCGTTACGGAAGATGTCGCACGAGACGACTCTTCTTCCCGTTTCTATCAAAGCGCCCACTTCCCTTCCTGACGAAAGAAGCCGGACGTTTGGTTTATTCTACACCGGAAATAGCTAAGACTTAGGTGTCTGTACAATAACTGGACAGCGAAAGTGTGGACGGTGATGGTGAGATCCATCTGCAAACCGGCCCTGTGTTTGGCGCCTTTCACTTACATCAATGTAGCCACTCGCAATGGCAATACAGCAATCCGATTTGCAAAATTACATAGGTTAACTGTAGACTGCCTTCGTCGCATTACGAATTAGAACGGACGCTTAGAAAACAAACTTCATTTCCCAGTGTATGATCCTTCGTTTAAGAAATCAACTCAGTGAGATCCAATTTCACAGCCGAACCTGTTACGAGTTAGGGGTTGGGGTTAGGGGGTTAGTGTTAAGCCCCCTGTTACCACCGGTCCCGTAAGACCGGCGGCTGGTGCTTGTCCGCTGCAGCTGCGGCCACGAAATAAGATTTGACCCTCAGCTCTTTTAATGTTGTATATAATTTTTTGACATTTGCAAAGGCCCCTCTAGAAGGTCTTGTCAATCATATCAAAAACGACTTAATATGCTCGTGGATTCGAATGAACTTTTAAGTAGACATCCTTTTAAACAACTTGCAGAAAGCACCTCGGTTCTGGTTCGTTTAGGGTGTGCATCCCAGATCTGACAAGAAATGCAATTTCAATAGCTTTCCCTTTCTATTTCAAGTAAAACGTTTTGTAATTTACTGTTTACCATCTCACTACTATCGCTTACTTCGGAAGATCAAAAATACACTGACTGTTCAGCTATGGAAACTTTTCTAAATGATGACCGAATCAAATATAGTTAGTTCAGTGAAAAAGCCCTTATTAACGCGAACATTAAACCGACTAGCGCTTATTTACTCTATTTCCACGGGCGATATGGCAATTGTCGGATAGTGTACTCTAAGATGTATCTAGATGTATCAAAATCAGCGTTCAAAATTTCATTTAACTGTTTCACCCGACTTATGCCCGACTGAAATTGAACGTCCGAAATCAATTGTGGGCCTCCAATATAGCAGCACCGTTTCACGCATGTCAATGTGAAAATATGCATGCATAGTTTTCAACGTTTTTCTCAGAATTATTTGAAACTCGCTTTAAATTTTTTGTGGCGAGAATCGATTTCTGTTTTTGGTAAACTTTTCCCTCCTCCTTCTTGTTTTATTTCATCCCCTTATGCCTCCCATTTCCCATTCTTCCCTTCCTTCAATCCAGTTGTATCTGCATCACCGGTGAGAAACAAGAGATAAGCATAGTCATCGATGATGCCTGTCCTCCAGGCTACTCCAAGTGCAGGGAAGGCAGTTGCCGCCGAAAGCACCAATTTTGCGACGGAAAGGCCGACTGTCCCGACAGATCGGATGAATATTCCGACTTCTGCCAAGGTTTATTTCTCATGCCCTTTGCAACCTGAATTCAAGTTACAACACTGGAAGAATTCACAGTCAGCTTGATGGTTGAACGCGGAGATAAGTAGCCCACGTGCTATAGGTTGCTTTGAACTAAATTCCAGGGTTAGGTTTAGGGTTACAGTTATTACGCGCAAGTAAACATCACTTCTCGCCCTGGAATTTAGGGCAAAACCGCCTGCAATACGAGGTATGTTTATGCCCATGCCCTACCCACTAGGCGAACACTTTTAATACGCTTTGAAGTGGCAAGGATTTGACATCTGAAGTTGCGAGACACACTTGAGAGTTATCCAAACACCCAAGCAAATGTCTCTCTGAAAAACCCTCCCACATGAGTAGCCAGGATATTTTCTTTGATGTTCAATGCGTGCATAGACTCAGGCCTGTGTTGTAGAATGTTAACGCGAGATTCACCTCTATTACCCATTATATAGGAAATTACATCTGCCTTAGAATTGGGGTTTGTAGTAGGGCAGTGTTTCAGATTTCCGAGAGTTTGTATACCTCTTTAGATCGTGAAGCATGACTTTAATTTTTCCTCGATCTCAAACCCCATAAACTGCACGATGCGTCACTAACACTACATGTCCCTGCAAAGAGACACCTCGGTACCCATTTAGTATTTTATCGCATATTTTGCGCGAAACATTAGATGACGTCGGGATTGTACGTAGGTTGCAGGCGTATTTATGCCCCCGTATCAGTAACTATCATAGTTACAAACTCTTTAAAACTATAACGTGTTCCTCCTGTACGCGCGGATATTGAAGAGGTCGTAATTTTCTGCAAAATACATTTGCTGTGCTTATTCATTCTACAAAAATTAACTGAAATTGTTGCAGGATCTACCTTACTGACAGTGCAGGCACTAGCTCAAAAGCCGAGACACGTGTTTCGCCGATACTCGGCGGCTGAATGATACAGCAGCGAGTAGGTTCGACTCGTCAGTGAGTGATCTCAGCCTTCCCCGCTGTCGATATTACTGCGTTCTAAGTCGAAAAGGTGCATATTTCTAGGAATTCAATAAAACGTCCTGGAAAAACTTTAAAGGGTCCATTTTGCATGAGATATTGAAATCCATTTTTAATTGCAAAACTTTTTATTTCTCGTATAATACTGCCTCCAAAGCACACAACGCGGTCAAACTGTATTCAATGTTGCATAATTACTAGGAGACCTATGCTGTATGACTTACCACACTGGTTGCATGGGTGCTATTTAAACGCCTAGATTCGTGTTTGGCCGGCATTCTGCCGCAGCATGACACAGATGCAAGGGGGTTCGGATCACCAGTGGGCCATCAGCGTTCCGCGTGTGCATTCTGGTAGATCCTCCAATTAGCGATTAATTTATGTAATTTGAAGGCTGAAGGGACTGAACTTGTATGGGTACAGTAAATCAGTGTAAGAAATGCACACCGCTTAGGTCGCGACACCTTCTGAGTGATATTTGCATTCGTGAATACGGAGACTATTTTTAAAATCTAGCAATTTACGCTTTAGTAGATGACTTGAAATGTTGCTTCTCCGCTTATTCAATCTTTCAACCTTAAGTGGGCAATGCTTCCCACTTCAAGGCCTAACGGGGATTTCAATCAATATTTCCTGAATGTCGCCGTTTATTGTGGGTTCACAAATCATTAGTCTTTTTTCCACAGATTGATACAGCTTTCAGAAGCCCTTGTACGGTGAGTTAATGTGGAAAAAATGAACTGGAAAACCATGGTCTCTCGGTCTCCTGAAATTAAGACTGGAGATTTCAATCAGTTTCCTAATTATCACTTATAGATTTCACTGGCGCGCTGTTGACGTCGCAAAAGGTTGCCAGTTAAGTTTTGAAATTATTCATTCTGATCTGGACCTCTTGACGTTCTTCAGCCGAGTTGACACTGGTCCATAATGTTATTTTTCTGGATACGCAGCTAGATCCCCGCATGTTGAATATTCCAGTCGCAAAATACCTTGATCGCCTTTCTTAGGTCAGTAAAATGTTCGGCAAGTAATTAGTCATACAATTTATCTCTTATTAATTACGACTGGAGAGTAAGGAAGTATTCTGGATTGTGACCAATGGTAACTTTATGAAGTCTACAACAAAAGTGCTCTACAGGGAAATATGTAAAAGGTGAGGGTGGTCATCTCAATTGGCTAAAGTTCTTTGAGCAGTCGTTTTTATTCTTACCAAGAACGAAACGATTTCCCTCCTAGTATATTTCAAAACTACCAGGTCCCGTTGAATCGTGTTTACTACACAATAATCCTAACTAAAATGTCCTCATCATTCGCAACAGTCACTTGACGTAGCTCTTAATGTTGACAATATGGAACATGAGACCTAGAGTCAACTTACGGTCAGCAGATAGGTACGACCAGATGGAATCAAACAGCCAGGCAGTCTACCTTAATAGATTTTTGAAATGTCAAAAGATCTAAATATTTCACGTCATATTGTAGTTAGAAATCTGCTTGCTAAAGGTTTGTCTTGTTTTTACAGCAGAAATGTCTCAGACTGTAATTGGCGTACCTTGTAAGTTAGCACGAGGTGAATATCGAATAGCTGTTCCACTTGACGGGCATGCAGGTCATGGCTCAATAGTTAGACGGTTCGCCGTCGATCCCGACGATGTCCGCCATATGGCCCACAGCAGGGTAGGTGCAAGGACGGTGACTTGAGAGTGGATCAATTTATACCGGTAGCAGCCTTTCGCTGTATCTATCACACCCTCCTACCCCTCACCCACCTGAGCCAGAATCAGTAGGTAGAGCAGACAATGCGAAGTCGGGGGACAGTGATCAAATTCCAATCTGTAGAACTTGTTATAGGGTTGTACTGGTTCCTCATTTTTCACGGCCTATCTAAGGAATATTCCAGTCATTATTATTTGTTTAAAATATACCACTGTGTTCCCCCACGTTTGTTGATATCCTGTCGGTTTATTGCTCTGAACTGTAGGGGTAGTACCATTCATCACCGTCGTGCCCAACAGAATTGTCGCGTGGCCCTGGAAGAGTTTTGAATTTACATGTGTTTCTCTGTCGCCGGCTTCATTACAATTCGTTTTCCAAGACGATGGTCGTCCCATCGATGCTGATGCACGTTTTAAAGTTCTCAGACTGAATGATTCAGCAATTCGTGCCTCCTCAGTATTCGGGCTTCTTGACTCGGATGACATGGTCATAGAGTACGTCTTCTTTGGCTTGCTCTTAGTAGTTTTTGCTCCCAAAATTGGAACATGCCACATACTTCTAGTCACATGGGACGTAAGCACTGGAATTACGAATCGGGTAAAAACACTTATCGGTTTTAAATAGAAAATTCGTCTAAATGGGTGCTTGTACTGATGAGCGCAAAATATGGGCTCAGTGTAGTTTGTTCATACTCAGAAGGCTGGACCAGAAACGACTTAGAGGACCGAAATAGCCATTTCTGGTTTATTTACGATCGTCAGACAACAATAGCTAGAGTTCAGACAAGGAATACTCGGACCCCAATGGACCGGTGTCAGACACGCGAGTCTAAATCCCCCCGTACTATAGGTGGTCTCGCACTAAATACCGGAGGGTACCCTATCCTCATGTTCAAAGTTTAACCCCAACACTAGCCTTAACCCTCCTAGCCCTAACAATAATCCTCATAACCCTGACCCTAGTTCTGACCCCCCCCCCAACCTTAGTCCCAATTCCAACACTATACCTATCCTCGCCCCCTCAAATTTAGAGCAAGGACACCTTTAATACGCGGAGGTCCATATTCCATTGCAAAAGCTACCTTAATATGGGCTACCGCCTCAAGACCTGTCGATTATTAGGGTATGCTTTGCGGAATACCACAAATAAGTCTGAAAAAGGCGTTTCCGTCTCCTACATTTGCTGGTAATTTGTCCCAACTAGTAAATTTTCCTCACTATTGGCTCGTCTACGTGGGTTCTAACTCAGTGTTCTCTGTAATGGGGGAAGCCCACATTCCATTCTGAAAGTGCGAGATAGGTGGACGAGCGTTACTAGGAGCTGGTTTTCCATGGAAAGCTTCCTGCACCACCTCAGATAACCGCACTATAAATCCAAATATTGGCTGTATGTATTTTCCCATGTTTAAAGTGAGCTTAAATGAGCCCCATTCGCTGTAGTTCATAAGCAGTAAGTTGTATCGTCTTGGTAATTTGAATCTGAAAGTTCATGGTATTTTTATTTTAAAATATGCGGTAGTTTATGTGCCTATTTTAGTATGAGCTACGTGTTAGCTCAATAACTGCAATGTGTTCATATTTCCCGAAAGCACTTACACATCGCGGATTTCTAAGAAAAATAAAATATTTGAGTAAACCACGATTAACTTGCTCCTGCGCTGTTTGACAAAGCCTGTTGGCATTATACTACACTCATATTCGAGTAAGTGCAAGGAAGAGTTGGAAGTAAACGAAGATGTCTATTTTCTGACAAAAAATAAGGGTAGACATTGTCGAGTAATTTCTAATTAAGTCAGTACAGTTATCTCCATTGGCAAACTTACGGAATACATCACCATATTCGTTCATTGTGTATAAAGTATCATGACAAACAGGAAGGTAGCAGTGGAATTAATGGAATTAAGGTCGTCAGAAATGGGCGCCCACCATAGTGATTAACGCACAGCAGCCTCGGGACAATATGTGAGCATCAGGGGGTCATTCATTTGACCATAGCATGCGGAAATTTTCTAATCGGATAGCCGACTATCCTCCGGGAAGGAGGGCGCACTTCGTACTTCAATGCGACACCTAAAGACTTTAGTAGCACGCACACAATGACTTCTGTTGACCATGTATGCTATGTTAGAAATGGAGATAACCCATTTTCACTCCTTTCCAACTAGCCTAGAAAGTTTTCTCTGATCTCCGCGCAAAGACGTAAAATCGGCCGGCCGATGCAGCCTGACAAAGAGGAAGAAGGTTGTGTTAAGCAGCCTGTTATACCTACTTACGACTAAAGGGGATTGAGAACCCGTAAAAAGTCACTTGCTTAGGAGAAGCCAGAAATGCTCAAGCGAAGACTTTTGATAGCTTTCATTTATTAGATATGCCACCTCTAAATGCTAGTCTAGTAAACAGACATTTCTTTCCGTTTGTCAATGTCTTGGGTTTGCGTGGATGCTCGGTGTTGTTATTTGCTATAAAGGCTCCGGAAACCCATTTTCACAAAGAGACTCGACAGTCTTCTACCTCTGAACTTAAGTCGCAAAAGGGTTGGTTATTCAACCGAAGGAGCGAGAAGACGAAATTCCTTAAGAAATACAGGACTTTAGCGGTTATTTTCTGAGAAAAGTAGTTACATTTTGTTGACGTCAAAAGTGTTGAGCAGTTGGGCACTAATTATGATGCTTTCTTCTGATGAAGGTATTGTTAATCAGTAAGGACTATAAAGTAGTAAACGAACATGCAAATTTGAAGTTTCTTGCGTTCTTCTAATTTTTCGCTTGTTAATTCGCGTTTATAATTGCTGTCAGCCATTTTGAAACTCAGCTACTATTACTTATGTTCATTACTTGATGGAATGGCCACTTTCTAGATGTGTGACTTCTAACGGCTCCCGCAAGGAAATTGAGGTGGTGATCGAGAACCTCTGTCCCTCGGGTTATTCCAGATGCAAGGACGGTTCCTGTGTACGGTCATCAGTCTTCTGTGATGGGAAGTATGACTGCACAGACCAGTCGGATGAGAACGCAGTGTTTTGTACAGGTGAGATCGCCTGCAGGACCGACCTCCTGTTCGGGTGCAAAACGTTGGTTAACCAGCCTTCACTTCCCCTAAAGCTCCTTTCAGCGCGTTTTTCACTGCATGTACGAGTTAATAATATGTTAAAGCTTAACCGATTAGACAGATCTCGGTATGTGGAAGATGGGGTTAAGCAAGGAGTCTAGTTAATCTTTTTGAGATTACAACTCCGGATCCGCCTTTAAACATATGGAGAGGGCAAGCCCTAAACAGTTAACCATTAAATCTAACTGAACAGATTCGTTCCATGTTTCCGGGCTCGACCGTGTCCTCCATGCTGGTTATCTAGTGCTTTGGAGAGGGCAGATAGGGGGACATCTGTAACATCTATTGATCGATTTACGATCAGGTTCCTTAAAGTCGACATGAAGATTTTACTTTTCGGTACGCGAATCTTATTCAACCTTATTCAACGTATCTCCTACTAACATCCTCCTAAGTCTGTTTTGTTGTTCAAAGCGTTTCACTCCGCCAGACTAAATGCTTATGAGGACGGTAAAATAATAAAAAAAGACTGATCTCGCATAAGTAGGATGTAAAAACGAAATAAGTAAAATATATGCCAAGGTCCGGAGTATTGTGGCGCTTAAAAATACTTTTACTGTGGCGTAGAAGTCCCGAGAAAATAAGGCGTTTACTGAGCATAGAGAGGCTACTTTGTTTGGTGTTGACATCCAAACTCGTTCAAATGGAGTCGAAGTGCGGTTTTCAAAAGAGGATCCTGCCAGATTAACGAGTTTTTCTGAACAGACAATTTAGTAGAATTACTCGATCTTGTGTTTAAATAAGCCCTCATCGAAAGTCTAAACTGTCGAACATGCATTAGGCAATTACTCTAAATTGATTAGGACCTGGTATGCGAGTGTTGCCTGCTGAGCGAAGTTGCGATTTTTGTGAAAGTCTCTAGTCCAGATCTATAGGAAATCATTTGCAACACAGCTGAAATACGCGGATTCCCAGAAGTAGCCATCACCCTATCTATCACTTTTCGGGCACTTCTCAGAGATGGCTTTTCACCTACATCTCATTTCGCCGGTTATATGCTCGTGGGGACAATTTACTTACAGACTACTTTCCCGAAATGGATGGGAGATAAACCGCGTTTAAAATTCCGGTAATTGCTCGTCTATTTCAGGCATCCAGAAACCCATAATCGTATCACCGGGTAATATCACCACGCCACCATGGGTGCGATTTGAATTCCTGTGCACTGCACCCCGAGGTGGTCGTGTCGATGTTGTCTTCCAACGGGATGGAGCCCCAGTTGAGGGGGATCCTCGCTTTCGCACTGAATGGGTCAATGAAACTGCCCTCCGAGTGACTGCCCCGAGCGGTATTCTGGGTATGGAGGGTTCCCTCGTTATCGAGTAAGTTTCTGTACTTATTATTAACGGCTGACTGTTACATTTTGCAGGTATACGTTTATTTCGGGAATTTAGAAGGTTTAGTAATGTAGGGGTTGTATAAGTTGTGAGCTGTCGACCGAATTCTCGTGTTCTGTTTCGTACGAATGAGGCACGCGATAAAGCATACACTGATCCATCCATAGAAAAATGCAAGATTGAACACTAAACGATCCCAGATGTCCTTCTGGAAAAAGGTATCGCAATACAGGAAGTGTTTCGCTGGCATATATTATGAAGTTTTTCCATAAGAGTACGCACGACTGACAAAGACTGCACATTCGCTTTACCTTTTCTGCCCGGAAAGGGCTTCAGATTGGTCAACGATGCGGAAAGGCATCTTCGGCCTACATCTAGATCACGCGTTTATTTTGTCTTTATGGACAAAAATTCAGTTTAAATGTTTCCTTCCTTTTTGCTGTTTCCTCTGACCTGTAGTTTCAAAAATTTCACTAGGTTTAGTGCAATTTTATGTTTCTCGACCAATGGTAAGGGCTACCGGTCTATTAATTAAACCTTCTCCGACTTATTTAGCTTTCTCCTTCTTTTCAAATGACTGATCGTGTCTGCAAGTCAAAGTTGTTTTACTTGCCACTCCACGTATAGCTGCACATATTCGTCGTACGTAGTCCAAAAGGACGCACACGGTTCTCGCGTAATTATTCCCATCCATCGGCTAGTCTTTTCTTTTTGCCATCCTGGAGGAATCAAAACACTTTACTTCTCATCATCTACCAACGTCATTAACCACGCGGTGTGCTTAATCCAATCTATAGTTTTGATGCATAAGTACACATCTGGTTCAATAATTCGGGGAGACGCTCTTGTTGAAGGCGATCTAAAAGTTCTTGAGTTTCGAATGTTATTATGCGTGCTGTGTCCGAGTGATGTGGTCAGATAAGTTTTTAATGGCGCCATCATCTTCTCTGCCTCTATAATGTAGTCTTTTGGCATTGGAAAACCATTCAGGTGCCGAATATCTACCGGTGAGAAGAGTAACATTACCATAACTGTGACCGACCCCTGCCCCACTGGGCAATGGCGATGTAAAAACGGAGAGTGTCGACCGCGTTCTGTCTTCTGCAACGGCGTTACTGACTGCACTGATGGCTCGGACGAACTTCCACAATTCTGTAAAGGTGCGCTTTGTATTCCATGCATTTGACCTTAATGGTTCCATTATTTCCGAAAAGTTATTATCACTTCCTGATGAGGGCCGAATAGAGCATAAAAATAATCTGTTACCCTACCGAGTCCGCCCAGGAATGGCTTGGTTGTAAGTGACTGGTAGACAGAGCAGTCCTCGGGTTTTTGCCCTACTTCGCAGATGGCTGTTTTCCTAAAGCCATTAGGTTATAACTGTGGGCCATATAAGTGGCGTTCATTAAATCAAAGTTCACGCAGGGTCAACCACTGCTCCTAGCCTCAAATTGAATCCGATTTATCGCTGGTATGAGAGAGAGAGAGAGAGAGGAGGAATAGCTTCCTTCCAAATCGAATGAGGTTCTTCGTTTCTCCATTTAGGTAGTCAAACGCGCGTTGAAACAGCTAAATCGCCCCAGTTGTATGTCACCAGTTGGTGCATGGAACGGAAGACAGGCAGGTATAGCCGAAAACAACTTTACTGCGACACTCACAGTGCGTACATTAACTTCTTCCGCCCTCCCGTCCACGGTGTCGTATCTGAGGGACATGCCTTTGTCGGATTCGGGTACTCCCACTGACGGGGCTGTGAGCGCCAGCGTGGACTGATCCCTCTCGGGTTCTCGGTGCCGGAAAGTCGCGTAAGACCCGACAACGTCCTAACTGCTGACGAGTGCTCGGACTTGGTGGGCGAAACTGACCTGCAGTGGGGTGGTTCCCTGGCGTGCGTGGACACCTAAAAAGAATGGTCCGTTATGTTCGGGGCCGCCCTAACAGAAACTATCACGACACGCTGAAGTCCATGGTTTGGAAGGTTGCCAATTTATGGAACAACTTAGACTTCCACAGGAAGGATAGTCAGGCTGCAACAATTGGCCGGTAAGATGTGATCATGTAGCCCCACCTGCGGTAAACAAACCTGTTGGGGCTGGGATTAGGGGTTAAGACAACTATTTCTCAACCACTCAGAGTACAACCGCTCATTCCTTATAGCTTTTCTTTTGCATACAACTACTTGAAATAGTCGCCTATGCGTTCGCCGACCGCACCTGTAAAAACTCCTATTACCGCCGGTTCCGTATTAGAGGTGGCTGGGGTTTTTTTCTTCAGCTGGGGCTACATAACCACATCTGACCCTATGGGCCCTTGTGACGATATCACTTACTTGGCGTCTGAAAATCACCCATTGTAAACTGGTTATGTTAAGTGAGGAGCCAGCATGTCGGTCGCTACCCTTTAAACCATCCCAATCAACTTGACCGTATTCTGCGAGTTGGACACGGTGGATGTGAGAGTGAGACATATCCAGCAAAAGTTTTTCTTGTTATAGACGAGCGCGCCCCGGTAGGACACGATAATAGGTAACTCCTCATATGGCATGTGGCCTGCGATAAATTCCAGGGCGGTGTCTATTTTGGTGTCCTAACCCTAACGCCCCTTGGAATCTAGCCTAAGGCCACCTTTCTCAGAGAGGTACCTGTTCCCGTGCCATAACTGCGCTCCTTCCGGCATGGTGATGGTCCTCTGCGGACACAATTAGACCGCTGCCTTTTCCCTGCAGGCATTGAGTTGATGAGTTAGTCAGGCGCTTTCCACCTCCAGTGGATAGTTTTTACTGCCACAGTGTCCTCGCCACACGTTCTCTATAAAGATAGGGATAAAAGAGAACGATGATTAATTTTACTAACTCGAATGGATACCAACGTTTTCAGTTATCGACCACTTTCGGTGTAGTATGTGGTTAATGCCTTTTCTGGACCGAAACAAGGAACTGTCAGTTAGGGCTGAAGGGAAAGCAACCGAACGCACTTAAATAACGAAAGCCGAGCATGTGCCGGCTAAGGCAGGTGCAAGCCCTTGGGAGCTCGTGTTAAAAACTCATTTTTGAAGTTGTCTTGCAAAGTGTGCTTATTACTCGAATTTGTGAGCCATCGAAATCTGCTTACGTCTCTGACAAACAAGGTGATGTTGGTTATTTTATTTGCCACCTCTTGTTGAACACTTTCAAGAGAAAAGAAAAAAAGACATGTGCACCTGGATCCCTGTACTTTGGAGCGCTTGGCAGTTACCGGGATCGCTTAAATATTCGTAGGTGAAATAAATGCCATTTCAGAACTCCCCTGCATCAGTTTCTCTGGCAGGCAGAATTAGGCATAGGTCAGATGATAGTTGGTAGCCGTGCCCACAGGCTCCCCAACGGTACCTACTGGCTCGATTTCAGTAGCTGTGATTGCGTTCTCATTATGCTTCTCCATTCACGCGCACGCTGTATTACCTGTATCAGATTCATTTTAGAGGTGCTATCCTGGGCAGATTTGCACCGGTAACGATGTCAATGAGGCTTACCCTATGTCAACTTTCATGAGAAGAAGTAGTTGGCTGCCGTTCCCACATAATCCACAATTGTACCTACTGGCTTGATTTCAGTAGCTATGATTACGTTCTTATTATGCTTCTAAATTTACGCTGTATTACCTGTACCAGATTCATTGTGGAGGTATTATCCTGGGCGGATTGGCACCGGTAACGATGACAATGAGGCTTTCCCTACATCAACTTTCATAAGAAGAGGTAGCTTTTGACTGCCTCGTTCATTGTAGAGATACTATCTTGGGCGGATTGGCACCGGTAACGATGGCAATGAGGCTTACCCTTTATCAACTTTCATTAGCAGAGGTAGCTTTCGACTGCCTCGTTATTTGCGGATTTTCTCTTCCGCCCAAACCAACTTTTCGCATAAAGGTCTTACCCGGCTTGCGTTGTGGCGTCCCGCGTGCCGCTGCTTGACTCTCGTGTTCTTCTGTCCATTATGTTGGATGGAGTTCTATCGCACACACTGCGGAGTGACCTTCGGAGCAGTTGCCTTCTTCCCATAGGTTGTTCACCTTCACTTGCTTTTCTTCCCAAACTGAGGTTAGAATGCATTTATTCCGCACACCGTTCAAAGTCTCCTTGCTCATTTCCATACCTTCCTTGTATTTTTCACCAAATCTAAATTAGGCTTCCACTTTACCTAGAGCATCAATTCCTAGCATATACTACAATCGCCATTTACCCGTTCACTCAATTGTCCCACCCGTATGGCCCCTATTACCACCGGTACCGATTGACAGGCAGCTGGGAGTTTGCGGTGTCAGGAGGGCTACCAAGTATCATCTAACCGACCTCAAATTTCCCAATATACGTCTTTTTGTCCCTGAGTCAGGCTATGCACACAACCAAGCCCTGAGAGTAGACTTATTACCTTTGCCCTCAGATACGATTATAGCCGTTTAAAATTCAGTTCCCATCCATCGTTGACCATTTTTACCAGCTGGGGAGTATTTCGCTGTTATTCTGATCAGTGGTGCAAGTCAGATAGTGCACTGCCTGTCCCCGGGAAACGAAATGTCCTCAAGGTCCTGACCTTTAGGTATACATCCCGCCCATCTAGCACTGCACCCGTCTCCACTGCGCACATTGTACTCGCACATTCATTCACCGCATGGATCTATTAGGCCACATGCGCGTCCACGAAAACCTGCGCTGGACAAACTCCGGCCGCACCACACCATCACATCCTCCCCTTACCAGCATCTCACCACACACCAACATCACCCACCGCGCGCACCTAACTGCCACCTCCCACACAACTGGGAAGTGTGCTTCTTGGCTCCTTCTCCATGCGGCTCCTCTGCTGCCTGTGTGATCAGACTCTGAGACGAAGACGCTGCGTCGAGCGCCGCGGCTCGGAAGGCAGCCCCGATTGACGCCCCCAACTCAGTCCACATGGTCTACCCAGTTCTGTGTGTTGTGGGGAGTGACGGACTGGTGGGCTGAGAGTCAGTCCGCGATGGCTCCTTCCTAACCTGACCTCTGGCACTCTCACGCATATAAGGAATGCTTGTGTTTATGTGTGTGCATTATGGTTAGTGCCTCTCAGCCAACGACTGTTTGGTTATCCACCCCTGAAGGGTGACGGCCCAGGCTAACTGCAGGGCCAAGTGTTGCCCTTCTAGGTCAAAAGGCCTGAAAGCGTGTGCTATTCCAGTGTCAGCAAACCATGGTCCTCACAGCCTGGTATCCGCTGGCTGTTCCCTGACACCTGGTTCCCTGCCGGTAGATGCACTTGCTGTCCCGGTGGGTATACAGATGGTAGGCATAGCTGCCTAGTCAGCATCCAAGTCCTTCTGACTCCTGTTGGGGTGTTGTTGTTGGTGGTGAAAAATCCTGGTCAAGTATATGCTGTGAACCAGGGGGTGTGATGGCACGCCTAGGTGCGAGTTGGGCGTGCCAGCCACCTGCGCCCTCCCCCGCCTCTGGTCTTCTTTACTCTGTCTTGTCACCGGATCCAGCGGGTAGTGGGGAGGAGAGATTGCGGTAGGTGCTGTGCAAGTCAATTATCTCTATAAACTAATTCACGCACAAGCCACTGTGTCTGCTTCGCCTTTCAGTGGAGCACACGGTGGAAATCGTCGGCAACAACAGTCGAATAAGCCCTTAAACTTGCTTCAGATATCATTATCTTGCCTACTGATACGGCTCTGGAACCCCTTTTTCGTCTCCTCTCGTGTGCCTGATGTGAGATCAAAAACTCTTCAGCACGTCTGAATATCGCATTTCCCTAAATCTGCCCCTATACTGACGTCCGTCCTATAGACCCAGATTTTCTGCAAGCAGTTGCAGAATCGTTCGTAAGAAGAACCTTTGGGGCTCGTCAATTCTCTGGCGGACCTTACTTCGACTTCTTGTCTGTGCGTGCGTATCGAACCCAGGGTAGGGGCGGAGAGGGCAACGTCCTGCCCCCCCCCCACAAGGTTCTCATGGATACTTCATTCTTCACTTAATTTCGCATGCCTTTTCATGTTCTACATGGTCATTTTTTTCCAGATGTTTTTCGACCCTCGGTCACACTCATCCCTGGAAACATCACGGTCCCGGCCTGGAAACAATTTCGATTCCTCTGCGTCAGTAGACCCGGAAGTCGGGCTCGCCTTCTGCATCAAGACGGTCGCCCGCTGGACTCAGATCCTCGTTTTAGAGTTGTTCGCCTCAACAATAGCGCAGTCGAGGCCACCGCGCCACAGGGACTTCGGGATGCTGATTCTCTTAGGATCGAGTAAGTACCGAATTATGTGATATGGCAGTACCATCGTGAAGAAAATGAAACGGCCTGATTGAGGTTATCCCGACCTGAGTTAAGCAATGGAACACCAACCTGACTTACTAATACTCACGCCCTATTGTCATGAATTCGATTGTTTTAGCTTACAACCAAAGTGTGCTTGTTATAACTATTAGCCATGTGTGTCCCCTAAATTCCTGTCAGGGAATCACTGGCTTGTCATCTTTCTGTGTTACAAGCATAGGTCACGCACACTAGCTTTTAAAGAGCCAAACTCAGCAGCTGACTTCTGCTGCTGATTCGATGTTCCGTGTATTTGTGGTAAATCATGCTTCTTTGATTCAAGTTCGACTTCCACCTGTCATTTCACCAGGTCTTATTAGAAGCAAACCGCTTTTATTTCCAGATAAGGATGGATTCCGTTGAAACGCGATAAAATAACCGAAATGCCCAGTTCCTTACGTTGATGCATAAACGCAAGCAGGGACTCACTCCAGTAGGACGATCAACAAAGACTACGGGATTGTACATGTGCGAGAAAAGGTTTCGCAAAATCAGAAATTCTTCGTTAATTTTAGAACCGCTGGTAGCAGTTCGCAGCCAGACGAAATGACTGAGAAGTTT